>NDGM011059695.1:0-12435 GCA_002564305.1 Octomys mimax
ATATATATATATATATATATATATATATATATACCTATATACCATAGGTCAGTGTTTCAGCTTGATATTATAGGTCTGCCTTATAAAATTTAAACATATTATGAAAAATGACTTTAAGTATTTAGTAAAGCCTTTCGTGGAAAATTTAAAACTTTGTTTTAAGGTCGACAGTAGATCATCTGATCAGCTTAATACTATGAGATTGTTTCAGCGGTGTATACTGTTGGCTTTAGTGCTTTAGACTTTAATCCAGCTATTATTATTTGGCAAAATATTAGTATGTTGAGAAGAATTTAATTTAGAGGGGACATCAGTATAGGTCTATTTTTTAAAAAATTAGCATTTATTAGTAAGTACCACAAAAAGCACTATGCAAGATCCATGCTGTATAAAATTTTGGAAACACTGCTCAAACTGCAGTATGCACTGTTTTAGAGGATAAAACGAGATTTCTCAGATAAGCTATTGAAACCGTTTCAGTCTTTACTTATAATTATATCAGTAAAGTGATGATCAAAATTCATATGGAAAGATAGTACACCTTGATTTCCAGTATTTTCATTAATTAATTCCTAAAAAGAAGCAACCAGAACATTGAATCTTTGCAAGCATTAACAGTTTGCTGTTAAATTGTATGGTATGGGTAAAATACTATAGGGTTTGTATGCTGTGTTTTTGAACATTCTATCTTGCATAACTAGACTCACATTCTATTCATTTTGTATTCCATTAACCAGTAAGAACTCACTTTATATTAGCCATTTTTAAGTATGCCTCTCATTTCCTAATGGTGCTTTGTAGTGCTGTATGGTTGCTGTTATTTGAGTTACAATCTGAATTTTTTTACTTTTATACTATTTTGCAAAGTTCACCTGAGCTTCTCTGTGGTACAGTTGAAGCACTTGGGGAGTGAAGTATATATAAGGAAATGAACATAGATTGTGCTGTGATGTCCCCCCCCCAAAAAAAAAAATACACACACACACACACACACACACACACAACAGGCTGCCTTAACCCTTAGTTTTTCAATAGAAACATTTCTTAATAAGAACAATTTGGATTTTCTATCATAACATAAATTATATTTTATTTAAGAAGAATAGTTTTTTTTAACTAGCTCAATGTATTATGTAATGAGTGTTAATATATTTAATAAAAAGATTACTTTTAAAGTATCATACTCGATATAAGTCCATTGAGATGTCTCTCTTGTTTCAAATATGATTTAATGTACAATAAACTTGGAAAGTAAGGGAAACAATACTTATTATTCTTATCAAGATATTTTTCTATCTAAAACGTGATTCTATCTTTTTTTTCTTTTAAAGGAATGGTAGATGTTTTGCTCTGTGTGTTAGCTGTGGTTATGCCATAAGGGTACTCCCATGATTGACCCATAAAGGCCACTGTGGTTTTTCATAATCCAGTGTTAGAGTTTTCTGATTTTCTTTTACTGAGAAGTGAGAAATAGGTAATAACATGTTTCACTGAATAATTTATAATGGCTAATTTCTTAAGAAACCTCTGGTGGGTGTATCTTAGGAGAAAGATATTTTCATATACAAGTATAGCAAATGCTGTTTTTTTTCACTTTTCTCTCTGATTATTTTCAAATTCTTATCTTCCTAAAATGTTTCAATAGAGCATGTAGATTTTATTTAATTTCATATTATTCCTTGTACTACTTTACATAAGTAGTATACGATAGCAAATTATTAGGTAAGTAAATGTTTTTACAGACAACAGTAAGCTAAATACAGTTTAACAGATTATTGAACACCCACCAGTGTATTATACAATGTTATATAGAACCATGTACCATTGCCTCCAAGTAACTCACTCATAGATTAACAGGAAGTCAGACACATACTATAAATTGATACTTTAACATAGGCAAATACCTTGATTGATGTAAGTATAGTACCTCATGGGTACACATAGGAAGAACTCCTTATTCAATTTTGGAAAATTAAGTAAAACTTCCTGGGTGAATACTAAAGTAAAACCTATTGGATAACTAAGAATAAGCTCAGCAGAGATGGGCATGGAAGATGTTCACATTCCAGAAACAATAGGTGTGCAGCCAGTTGCTGTTGGTTTGTGTCTGGAGCATAGAGTTTTAAAGGTGATAGAGAATAGAGGGAGATTATAAAGGACTTTAGAAGATTGGTCAGAAATTCAAGTTTTTTGGAGAGATTTTCAGTAAGCTAGTAGCATGATCAGATGTCTAATTTAGAAGTGAATTTGATAGTAGAAGAGTGGAGAGTAGCAGAAACTGGGCAGAAAAAGGTAAGTTCAGATTTACCAAGACTGGTTGCTTTTGAACATAGAGAGGAAAATCTAGGAAATGGGGAAAATAGTTTAGTTTTAAATGTTTGATTTGTAGTGTTAATAGATTACCTAATTAGAGATGTCCAGAAAGAAGTTATATGACTACAGAACTGAGTCTACCCACCCCGGTCCCCTCTTATCCTCAGTTCTATCTGTAAGAGTCCTCAGGGATCTGCATCTTTAGCATCAATATATGATGCTCTTGTTGCCCAATTTATTATGTATCTGTGACTATGTAAAAGATATATATGGATGTATTGTGAAATATTTAATGTACTATACAAATAGAGGATGTTTCTACTGCAATGAAGAGTATTTTTTCTATATTTATTGTCATGTGCTGTAAAACTGGCTTTGTAAAATGTGGACCATCATTTGGGACAAGAAATAGTTTATTAGAATAAACATTTTTGTGACAAAACTGACCAAATCCTTTTGTTAGGTTTTTTTTGTTTGTTTTTACTTGAGTTTGGGTTTGGTTTGGTTTGGGTTTTTGAGACAGCATTTCACTATGGACATCAGGCTTGCCTTGAATTTACATAATTCAGGCTGTTCTCAAACTTGGAGCAGTTCACCTGTCTCAAGCCTCCCAAGTGCTAGGATTACAGCATTTACCACCTTTCCTGGCTCCTCTGTTAGTGTTTTAAGAATATACTGGAGGGTGGGAGAGTAGGTGGTATTTGTTTGTTTGTCTTGGTACCAGGAATCAAACTTAAAACTCATGCTAGCCAGGCAGGCCCTGTACCTCTGAGCTATATCTCCAGCCCTAAAAACATACTATAAAAATGACAGAAACCTACCTATTCTGTACACGGCATTGGTATTTTGTTTTGATTTGTTTCTATAAGTGATGTATTTTATATGTACTTTATGTATTTTTCTTTTATTTATCTAAATTGACAAACATTATATACAGAGTCCACCTACAAGTGCATACACACTTAAGTAAGACACGCATAAATATTTTAATACATACCAGACATTGACTTTCCAGTAAATTGACTGCTTTGTGCACATGCATGTTAGGATTTCTGTGATGTATCCATAAACTTAGTGTTCAAATATTTATACCGGTTTCTTTTCCTGAAGTGTGCATACATATTTTTGGTAGATGTTGCATATTTGCTACATTATGTTTTAGAAATGTGTGTACATTGTAGAATGGCTAAACTAAACTAATTAACATATGATTACCTCCCATTAGTAATGGGAGTACTTTTTATGATAAAAATAACACAAAGATTTACTCTTAGAAATTTTCAGGGGCTGGGGAGATGGCTCAGTGGAATAAGCGCTTCCCTGGCAAGCTCAAGGGCCTGAGTTCAATCCCCGGTTCCACCCAAAAAAAAAAAGAAAGAAAATTTCAATACATTGTTATTAACTATAATTACCATGCCATACTTCTTAAATTTTATATCCTTTGACCAACATCCCTGCTCTAACCCTTCCTGTTCCTACCCCTGCTCAGTAGTGAGCTTCAAATTAAAACTTTGAAGGGGAACCAGGGTAAAGCAAAATGAGCCAAGAAACATTTCACTGAAGTGCAGAGGACGTTATTGCACTTAAGTGTCCTTAAATATGAATTAAACCTTTGCCTTGCACATCTTAGGCACATGCTATACCACTATGCCTATAGCATTTCTAAATTGTACTCAGTTATTGAAATTTTTAATGTCTTTGACCCTATTCAAGGTACAGTAATATCATTGTCAAAGTGGTATTCTGTTTCTGAAAATAATTTCCAAGACGGTTAAGAATATTAAAAATTCAAAGCCATTATCCCAATTTTTATAAAATGAAGTTGGAAACAAGAGATACTCTATACTTTATTCACTCCCTCACTTGACAAAAAGTCATAACCCTAAGGAATATTACTTTTTTAAAAAGATAACAAAACTTTCTTATTTTCTCTAGGTACAAATCTATTAAAACTTAGTTTTAACTGTTATGTGTATATAAACCAATTGAATGATAGTAGAATATATATGTGTAGTGCTTTTCAGATTTAACTACTTTCACATATTAGGTAATCCTCATGGTCTCAGAGGAGGCAGTCAGAACAGGTATTGATCTGATTTTGTTTAAAGAAATAAACAGGTGGCCAGGGAGATAGTAGAATAAGTGCTTGCCTGGCAAGCGCAAGACCTGAGTTCAATCCCCAGTTCTGCAAAAAAACAAAAAAAAAATCAAAGAAATAAATTCAGAACTCATTTATTTTAGACCTAGTGCTTTTCCTATTATACTATCTTATTTCTAGATATGCAGGGCATTTGCAAGTTAAAATGATCTAAATTTATTATTTTGAGTAAGAAGTTTTGTACTATTTGGGAGATCAAACCAAATGACCTTTTCTACTCTTTTAGTCTCTGGAATGACAGTTAATCCAGATTTTCTACCCAGTAACACTATTTAGGAGCCAGGGCAGAACTCTTTGAGGCACTTAGAAGCTACTTGGAGAAAACGATCAATAAAAAAAAGGAAAATAGTTGTTCTTGTATACCTACTGCATACATATAGCTAGACAATGTTGGGTCCTTTCTTGGAATTTTATTAGGAGCATGATTGAATCAACATGTCCTCATTCAAATAAAACCATGTTATGGATGCTAAATTATAGCCATGGCCTAAACACTTTGCAAATTTTACTACGTTGCGGTAAGATATCAACCTACAATGCTTTGTTTCAGCTTAGTCTGCCAAAATTCAGCCAGCCTACCAATCCAGCTCATCTGATAACTTCCTTATAAAGCTTTCTCTACTTATTCCAACTAGTAATGATGTAAAATTCTTATAGCAGTTTTTAATGTCTCAATGCAGGTGTTACTTTTTATTTTAAATATTTTAAGTTAAATATTTTGCTGTTTTAGGGCTGTGTGTGTGTAGGTATGTATGTAAACCTTACTTTACTTCATGTAGAGCATAAGCTGCCCATAAACTTGAAAGTTGCGTTTTTTCTTGCGTCTGTTGGTCTTTTCATTCCTTGCATTAAAGTTTTAATCCTGACTGTTCTATATATCCACTATTTTGTTTGGGAGAAAAGACAGGGGCATTTTTAAATCAAGCATTTTTTGTTGTTTTATAGGAGAATCAAAGATTCAAGAAGAAATTTGTAAGTGTTTGAAGCCAGGTGTAAGTAGTACATACCTGTTAATCCTAGCGCTGTGGGAGGCTGAGGCAAGAGGATCATAAGTTCACTCTGGAAAAAGAGTTTAGTCTGAGCTGGGGGAATTTAGTGACTGAGCAAAGTCCTGTCTTGAAAGAAAAAGAGGGTAGAGCAGGAAAAGAAAGATAAATAATTTTGTGAGGACACAGTCTATTACAGCCAAATTAATATTTTTAAATATTGCCTAAGTATTGGAAGATGATAAAACAATGTTAGATAGACCGAAAGACAGACTACAGACCAAAATGAACCCACTATTCTGTATAAGTGATATGTAGTTATAAAATAAAAACTTGATTGGTTTATTGTGTCCTAAAAAATACATTTTAGTTCTGATATGCTTAATCTTTTAATATTTCTTTGTACTTTAGTTGGACTACTCCCCAGTTACTTTCTAGCTATATCATCTCCCGATTTGTTTTCTAGTCACCTAAGTTCTAGCACATCTTTCACATTCTATAGAAGACCTCCTCCCATTTTTTTCTCTACTTTTTGTAATCTGCTTTATGACAGTATGTATATGCTTGTCTTTGTTCTTTTTGCCTTTTCATTTGTGACCTTGAACTTCTTCTATAGTATAAAGCTCCAAAGTAGCCATGTTTTATTCTTTTTTTGTAGGGCCTGTTAAATGGCATATAGAAGGCATATGTTAATAAAGAACAATAATGGTTAGAGAAGAACTATGGACTTTTGTTTTGTGATGTATCCACTTGTGGGTTAACTGAGGCTTTGGTTATTGAGCAGTGTAAGTCATTTCTACTAATTACCAAAAACCTATTCCAACATACTCAGTTGGTAGACCAGCTTGATGGACAAGAGAATAAACCCTGGTCCCATTGATTGTAGTGAAAGGTCCCATTGATTATAGTGAAAATAGGTTGGGTATTTTGGCCTTGAGAATACTGGGGACATCAAGAACCTTACATGTAAGTTGTGACCTTCTAGTATTGTTTCTGATCGTGCTGTGGAACACAATTCTGATCATTTTCTGCTCCTGATTCTGGTCTCTGTATCAAACATATAGTTTATCTCATTTCCTATTGGAGACAATTTCCAACTGTAGTAAATCAGAAATTGTATCAGAAAGGAATTATTGCCAGCAGCATAGGAATGTTTTTTGTGCATAGATGTTCTAAAGGGTTCAACATTTTCAATTTAGATGCCACCATGATTGAGCAGTGTTGCTTTATTTCTGTATAGCTCTTCTAGAATGTAGTATAGTCAGCGATGCATGGAATATGGTCCTTGGCTTTGCCAAGTCTTATGCCTTCTGAAGGACAGCAGTGGCTCCATTATATCTCTCTGCTTAATTCCTGGAGAGGTACGTGGTGTTATGATAGAAATGGGCTTTGGGAGACAAGCAGATTCTAATCATTGTTTTTCAAACAGTATAGCCTCTTAACATTTTTTTAGCCTAACAGTTAGAGACTTAATTTATTTTTCCTCAAAGGTTTATTGTGAAGGGTAATGGTGAAATTCTGTAAAAGAACCTAACTCAGACAGTCACACACACACCTGTGATCCCAGAACTTTGGGATGCTGAAACAGTAGGCTTAGCAACTAAGACAAATTAGTGTCTTAGCAACATCCTGTCTCAAAATAAAAAATAACAGAAAAGATCTGAGGATATAGTTCAGTGTAAAGGCCTAGAGTTCAATCCACAGTACTATACATAAACAAACAAGTGCCTGTAAGTTAGACTTTTGAGTAGACCTGAATAGAGTTCATTAAGTGGTACTAGTGGTTTTATCTGCTTGTTGTTTTTTTTAATGTTCAGGGTGTATGATGAAGTGACTTTATTCATTTGCTTTGTTGGGTGAGCCACCCCTACCCTTCATGTATTAATGGGCCTGACATGGGGGCAGGAAAACGGTTAAATTACTTATAAAGGGATAGTATTATTAAAATTGAGTTCTTTATATTAAAACTAGTTTATTCTATAAAGCTAGACTTTTAAAGTGAGTTACAGTTCTTTATAGAATGCTGAAATGTTTTCCACCTTTATTCAAATATGTAGTCAAATGTCAAGTAAGCCAAGTTACCTTGTTTTCTAATGATACACTAGATTACAATTATGGTTTCTTTACCTTTTCTTTCTCATTTTTATACCATCTCATTTTTTAAGTTTCCTTTCTCATTTAAAAAGAATCAAGTAAGCAAATATCTTGTGTTTTTTTCCTCAATGTCATGGCCTTATGTCAAGATGTTGAAAGGTATCTTCAAATTATTGTTCTGCTATAGTTATTTCTCTCAAAGAAGCCCTCTTGTATAGCTATTTGTTGAATTGTGTACCTACTGAATTAGTCAAAGCGCTAGCTAAAACCATTTTTTTTTCTTTACCTCTCCCCTCCCCCTAAACTCGCTTTTGTTATGTATTGGCTTGCTAATCCTTGTGTTGAGCAGTATCAGACATCACCTTTCTTGGGGGCAGTTAGTCCACTCTTCCGCTTTCTTTGTCAAAGGGCTCCCTTAATAGGAGAAGTCAACAGGGAGGACAAAAAGGATTGAAAGTTGTATTTAATCAGGGTCAGAGAGGTGGTGTTCAGAGTGACGGGCCCACAGGCAGGCTGGCCTTTTATGCTTGCCGACGCAGATGGTCCCAGAGCATTCAGCTAAGTGAAGAGAAAGCTGCCCAGTGAAAGCTATTGTAGGGTAGCATCGTTACAGTTGAGAAAGGTTGCCAGGGGTAACTAGAGAGTATCACCAGTATCGTGTGATCACTAGGCTGTGCCATTGAAAATGTTAGACTGAGGATTGCATTGCATCCCTTGGCATCTTGATGTTCATATGTAAGCAGTATTAGCTTACGTTAATGTTTTTAATTTTTGTTTTCTTCCCTTTGTTCCTGCCTTACTTCTTTTAGTTTGTAAAAGCTAGATTTTATTTGTGTTCATAACTTTAAAAATGTGCTTTTAAAAGCGTAGTTGTTTAATAATATATCTATTATAGGTTTCATAGTTTATTATAAACTACTCCAGAGTTTTGTAAATTTTGGGTTTATAAAATGAAATGTTATATTTCTCATTTGAGGAACCGAAGATGATTTTCCTTTGCTGAAAATATCCCAAGTTGAGTAATTTTTTTTCTCTGCAACACTACAAGTGACTTATGGAAGACTATATTAGTATTTATCTGAAAACAGTGTATAACATTGACTGAAAAGTTATAATAAGAACCCCCAAGTTTTTAAGAAATAAAATTTTTTACCTAAGGCAAAAGAACAAATAGGCATCCCAAAAGAGCTAGAACCATATAGTATAACAGTCATTGGTCTTAATTTAATACACTATGAATATGATTTCAGTAGCCAACTTTTGAATTCTTTAATTTTGTGTTATCTGTATATTTTAAGAAATACTTATAGTCACATATAAAATATAAACTCAGTTTCCTATAGTCACAAGAAGAAAGCATAGATATTTCTAATTAGTATAAAAGTGAAATTCGAAGTATAAATAATTTAAGGCAAAGTAGTAGTAGCTTTAGAAGTAATGGTTTTAGTATAAATAATCAACTCAATTTAAGTTACCTTATTCCAGCCAGACCTATTTTTTTTGGCTTCATACCTCTTAGCTATTGCTATAACATTGAAGATAATATGATACCATACTGTAAAACCAGAATTCATTTTGAGAGTCACTAGTGGAATTATTTTGTGTTAAACGTAACTTTTTTGTATTCATAAATTATCAGTTAAAACTTTAAATAATTCCTCAAATTATTAGATTCTATATTAATTTTAGAAATTTTATAGAAAAATGCCGAATTAAAATAAGCTGCTTGTTTCTTAAAATATATGTAGGTCATTTGTATTTTATACAACTCATGATCACTTCCATAAGTAAAAGCATTTGTCACCAAAAAATAAATAATAAATCAGGTGAAATTTTAAAAAAGCATACTGGTATCCATAAATCATCAAGGCTTATAGGAGGCCCACAGATAGGGTAACAAAACATTTCAATGGAAAATTCTATTTTCATGTTATTAAAAATCAACACAATGTAGTTTCCCTTATTTTCTGAAAGAGAATTGAAGAATAATAGATTGTGATATTCTTTATTAGGTATTTTAAAAGAAAATTATAGTATGACTGAGGCTTTAAAATTATAGTACCAACTACCTGCAATGAATGTAAACATTATATACTATAAACATGTACTAATAAAAAGTAGTATGATTGTTTATAAAGCTTATAAAAAAAGACTATAAGACTTAGTTTGTATCACTTATAGTAGTATGAATTTCCAGGATGTGTGTGTGTGTGTGTGTGTGTGTGTGTGTGTGTGTATACACCAAAATTCAAACTCAGGGCCTTGAGCCTAGATTTGTGAATATGGATGGCAATGTGAAAGTACATTTTAATTAAATTACTTCTTTAATGAACCTTGGTAAATCAAAGACATTAATATTATAACGGTGGCCCTTTGTCATTTGTATTTTAGTGATCCACTCTTCCTATGTTCATGATATTAATTTGACTGAACATGGTAAATCAAGTAAGTTTGAAAAATATTTTAAATATACATTCTATTACTTATATTTTATTTGTTGACCATGTAATACAAACATCTTGTACAGTACAGTATAGGACAGTGAAGTTGTGATGACATCATTACGAGGAGGATTCAAAGGACAGAATCTAAGAAAGATCACTTTAAAAAATGGGGTAGGAAACTTTGAGTTTAACCACACTATGTTATTACTTATGTTTTTAAAAAAGTGCCAACATCCTTACTTACTTCCAGGAATATTATATATGTGAAATTAGAGTATGAGAAAAACTTCTAAAGCTTTAAAGTATGGTAAATGATAGCCAAAATAGTCACTCACACCACTAATATTGCCATCACTGCTGCATCACTTAACTAGTGTCAGAACAGTTTGCTGGTATGTTTGTTATTATGCTACTTGATGAAAATGGTTATTTGAATTATTTGAGAAAAGAAAACTATGAATAATTGAACAGATATTAATAGATGAGTGTGGGAATACTCTGTTCAGCCTTTTGGGAGCCCATTAGTTACCTATCATGTGGTTTTAGTACTTTGTTTTGATTTATGTTGTTAAAATGGGACTAGATAACTCATGGTAGGTTCTAGAATGCAAGTTATAGAAAATTAAATGTGTAGAGCTTCTTTGCCAACCAGATAAATGTGATAAGGGAATTATCCTGAGATATTCATAATATTCTAAATTCATGAATATTACTATTATGTGTATTTCCTATTTGCTTCTGTATAATATGTATTTGCTTCCTACAAATATTTTAAATTGGGGCCGGGGAGATGGCTCAGTGGAATAAGCGTTTCCCTGGCAAGCGCAAGGGCCTGAGTCAATCCCCGGTTCCACAAAAAAAAAAAAAATTTAAATTGACCTCTCCAGATATTCTAGCAGGTTGACTTTTTAATAAGAACTGTGTTTTTGGTTTTTTTTTTTTTTAGCAAAAAAAGTGTTTTATCATTTACGTATGACCATATAAAGATGCCTCTACTGACTTTCTAGATTACCTAGGAGCTTCTAAATTGCAGTCTTGCAAAGTATGTCATTCAAATTTATGAGTCAGCAGAAGTTGCCAATTGTCTTGGGTCTTTGTTTTTTTGGTGGGGAGGAGGCTGGCTCAGCCCCCCTTGGGGCAAGACTGGTGCAGCATATGGTGCCAGGGATTGTACCAGTGTCCCTGCACTTCGTCTAAGCTTGCCTAAGCAGGTGCTTTAGACCGCTGAGCTGTCTCACCAGCCCCTGTATTTTTTCCTAAATTGTCAAAACACATGTCAAGTATAGATCAACTTTATATACTCGTGTGTACTAGCCAACAGCCTACAACTATTTTTCTCAAAATGTTGTTTGTGGAGGCCATGAATCCAAATGTCTGTTTCTTCAAGTTCAAATATATTTTCTAGTGATACTAAGAAATAATTTGAGGGCTGGCCAGATAGCTCACAAGATTAAAGGCCTGCTTAGGCAGACCCAGGGACTGGGGTTTGATCCCCTGCCTGCTGTGCGGGCCCCGCCCCCAGGGCATGCTGAGATGATGATTGAGACTGGGTATGGTGGTTCATCCCGTAATCCTAGCGTTTGGGAGGCTGAAAACAAGAGGATCACAATGAGTCTAATCTGTGTAGTGAAACCCTGTAGACCCTGTACTAAAAATACATTTAAAAAATAATTATTTGCCCTTTCTACCATATTGACATTGTTGGTATGAAAGCAGTGATGAGTAAAACTAACTTCTTATCATGAATTAAGACAGTTGCATCAAATCTGGCTTATATATTCATTATCTTCATTTCCTTATATGTTCAGTTTTTTAAGACAAAAACATGCATTTCATTTAAAATGTTCTTAGTGGAACATTAAAAAGAATTTTAATAAACCTTGATACTTTAGTATGTATTTTAAAATATTCTGTATGATAATATGGTAGGTATATACAAACCATAATTCAGTAAATCTTTATTTTCCACATGGCCCACATAGTTAGAAAATTTTGCATGGATGCGTCCAGCAATCGAAGCTACAAATGTAGAGAGGACTTTGTGATGTTAGAATTTGCACTTCAGGAGAAACAGCTTCAGAAAGCTGTGAATCAGTGTTCTGGAGAAGATGGGAGTTTATATTGGACAGACTTAATTTGTTACAAGACAGTAAAATTTTTTTTATAGGAAATGTCTTCTTGGAGTTTGGAATAGGTGCTGTGTGATAGAAGACAAAGAAAAGAATGTGTATACTTAGGGAAAGGTATGTAAAACAGGAGTTCAGTAATCTCTTGGTATGTATCTTGAGTTACTGGGCCTATGAAATTGTCTGTTTTACATCTCTGTAGTAAGAACCATCAAAGTTCATATCCCCAGGCAGCAGCGTGAGTCTTACCTAAGTCCTGCTTCCTAATGGTCTACTGGCCATTTGTTTAGTGGTATTGTCACAATTTCTCCTTT
>NDGM011059696.1:0-11541 GCA_002564305.1 Octomys mimax
CTTGCTTACTTTTCTCTCATTGCTGGGACAAAATACCTGACACCCAAAATTAAGGAAGGAAAGATTTAGTTCACAGTCAGTGGAGGTTCCAGTCCATACTCAGCTGGCTCAAGGCAGAGTGGCACATGGCAGAAGGCAACCGCTCATGGTGGTGGCAAACAGCAAAGAGCAAAGGGAGGATCAGTGGCTGCCGCAGCTAGTAAGCCTCTCTCCTTTCCTTGTACTGTATGCAGTATATATACCCCAAAGCAGGTGCAGCACTCACACCCATAATCCCAGCACTGGATCATGAATTAATCACAAGCTCTAGAAGCTGCCCCATGACTGCATGAGGCTTTGGGGAGACACCTAGACACAAACCATAGCGAGGTGGGAAGGAAAGATGACAGGTCCTTGGCCATTGGCTGTTTCAGTGAAGCAGTAGGCGCTTGGGGAAGCACGTCCCATATGACTTTGTGAGTGGACGAAAGTTCTTTGTTTTCTTTGGCTGGCTGAGAGGAAGACCATGAAGGACAGAATGGTTATTGTGTGACATCTGTTCCCCATTTAGCAGGCCATTAGAGCAGCTGGACTGGCAGCCAGACTGGTTCATGTGTTGGCGAGAACAGGATCTGGGATTCCAGGACACGCTACTCAGGATTCCTGAGGCTTGGTTCATGGAAAAAGAGGCTCCATGAAAGCATGTTGGGAGTCTAAGTACCCCTGAAGTCTTCTAGGTGAGTAAGGGGACTCTCCTCCTATGGTACCCACGACCCTGGCTCTACTTTGCATTGATCTCTACCATGAAACCAGGAAACCCTCATCACCAAAATGCTTGGATCTCAGTTTGATAAGATTTGGGAGGGAGCTGTAAGAGGCATTTACATCCTGGTGACTTTAAAGTAGACTCTGGACATCTCTGTCCATAAGATGTCCTTTAGCTACTCTGCCACCCCTCAGTGTCTTCATTGCTTACAATCTTCTCAGTTTCACCCCATCTGGCTGAGTCCTGTTTTAGGTTTGTGGCCTGCCCTAAGAAGGTACCACAAACTGGGTATCTTGAAATAGAAATTCATGCCAGATGCCGAAGGGTAGACTTGAAGTTCAGGCAGAGCCCTGCTTCCCTGAGGCTGCTAGAGAGGATTCTACCTCACCACTCAGTTTCCGGCAGTGCCCCGAGTTCCATGGCTTGTGGCAGTACAGCTCCAGCCTTTGCGTTTTTGTGTTCTCCTCCCCCTGTGGCACAGGGATCTTCCTTTCATGTCTCTGTCTTCATACGGCAGTCTCCTCTCCGTGCTTCTCATTTTTCTTTTCATATAGGTATCAGTCACATTGGCTCGAGACCTGGACTCCCAATTACAATGTGAGGTCTTAGCTTAATTACAACTGCAAAGAACCCATTGCTTGACTTTGTCAAAAGCCTTTTCTACATCAACTGAGATGATCATGTGGTTTTTGCATGTGGCTTTAAGAACCCATTGCTTGAATGTCAACTGTAAGTCCACTTTCACAGGTTCCAGGGGCTGGGAGTTCAGTGACTCTTTCTGGAGTGACACAATTCGCCATCAGTCTTCTTTTCTTTTCGGTCATTTTCTCTGGCTACCTCCTCTCTTCCTGGCTGTTGGAATGTCCTCCCAGAGCTCCACTTCTTTCCCTGTTGTCCCAAAGGCCTCTATCCTTTGTGGTCACCTGCTGCCAAGGTCTGGTCCCATGGATTTAAAACCTTGACAATGACCATGGCTTTTAATTCAGCAGCTCCATTCTCCCCAGATGCTCAATCATGTCTTCTTGCTTTTCCCTTTTTATACACATGGGATCTTATTATACATGCTGTTAGACATCTTGCTTTTTTCTGTATTTTTCAATAAATCATGAATGTCTCTCCATCTTCCCACGTCAACAAATACATTTCTCCATCACTTAATGAACTGGTCACCAACTGCTGAGCAGGGCGCTGCCCACCTCCTCTTTCGCGTCGCTGTCTGCACTGCAGATCACGCTTCCCCACCTGCACATCCGCAGGTCTGGCTTTGGGAATGCGGGGGTTCCCTCTGTGGGCTGTTACCTATGTGCACGTTCTCTGGTTGAACAGGAGGCACACGCTCTGCCAAGCCAGCGAAATAACTGCAGCTACAGCTAAAGATGGGGGCAAGTTCCTGACGCAGCACCTCGCACTGTCCATTAATAGGGCTGAATGACGCTCTGCGATGCCTTAAATCTGCAGGCCTGTCTCATTCTGGGAGGAAACGGATGGCACCCATCCTGGAGTCAGTGTTTGGAAACATACAACCAAAGAGAGGCTTTATTAACACTGGAAATGTACTCTCCACTCCGGTTTCCTTTTCAACGCCCGTCTTGTTCATCTCACAGCTCAATGAACTGTTAACGTCACATATATCTTTTGTTCCAGCAGCAAATCCAGTTACTCCAGGCTTTTGCTAACTGCAGACAGATGAGAGTCAGTCTTCCCAGGGAGCAGGAGGGAGAGAGATGAAATCTGTAGACAGTTGTGGCAGGGCCGTGGTGGCCGTGAGGGGGAGGGGTGGAGTGGGGAGGGGTCTCTTCACCTGTGTGCCTCTGTGCTTCTGGCTTCCTGTGGTGTGGACTGTCGGCTTCAGATCTGCTTTCCACGCTGGTGAAGGCCTCCATTCAGCAGATTCTCTGGGAAGAAAGTGTTGAGCTTACTAGAGCCACTGTTTGGCTATGGCGGGAGAAGCTGAAAGCCAGAGAGAGGCCTTTTTTTTCTTTCATTTCTCCCTCATTTTCCATGTGACAAATCCGCCCTTGATGACACAGTGAGATTATGACAAATGACAAAGTTAAAGACAAAAGTCCAGGTTTTCTCTTAGTTATGAGACAGGGAACGCCATCCCCCTTGACTTGACCTTGAAGGCTTACTGGTTGTTGTCAGTTGTTGCCTCTAATCCTTGCTCTAAGTCTCTCTGATGCCTTGTCAGAACACTTTCTTGCCTCACCTAATCCCGTGGTATAATGTGTTTAGAATGGGGAAGTACACAACAGGGCTTTCACTGTACACTTTGAGTTCAGAAAAACCCAAATATACTGAAAGGGACTGCTTTTGGTGACTCTGACCCAACTCCTAGGCCACATGACACATGGCACTGGGGCTGGCTTTCCCAGAATCCAGTTCAGGCCCTGAAAGCAATCAGGGCTGTGAAGTCAAAATCTGTGGGTGTAAATGCCTCCTGTGGGGTTCATTAGTGCAGCCACTTTGGGCAACTCAAGGGCTTTCCTCAACTATAAAATGCTGCCATGAGACATCTCCCTGCAGTTCACTTCCATGGGTGCTAACCATTTTGAAATGCAAATAAAACAGATTTTGAGAAATGCCTGGTCCTTGGGAGCAGTTACTCTCTGCTTACTGAGAGACAATGGAGAGTGGTGATTTAGAGTTTGGTGGGTCTGGTTTTGAGTGTTGTTTCAGCCCAAACCTGAATTTTCTCATCCATAATATTTACAACCTCTAGCATTCATTTAAGCCACTCTATGGGTGACCTAACGTCCTAAATATTTCTATGGGTTAGTGCATCAGTTTGCCAGAAAACTCTCAGAGGGCAGAGACCATGGAAATTTTCATGTAAGAGACAACTGAGGACAGACAGATGATGTGACAAGGGCCACCCACTTCGTGCTTGTCCTATTTGGAGTTTGTGACTCACACAGAGCTCTTCCTACCTCATTGCATTGTTACAAGGATAAGTTGACATCTTTAGATTTCTCTACCAGAGCTCACAATTTTTCCCTTTGTAATTGAAATTACATGGAAAAACACCACAAGATTGTCCCATTGTTCTGTTATTTATAAAAACCCTCCATCCTCCAACCATTGTGTCCAGTGGCAATTCCTCCCTAATCAATTTCTACAATGATGGTCACCAAAGATGACCTTTCTATTTCTGTCATTCCTTTGACACTTACTGGTTGAAGTTCTGCTCTAAGGAAGAAATTTTCCTTCTTTCCTATTTGCTAATTAATTAGTATCAGTACAGAATTCATGAATTCCTACCTTATTTACTGGGTTATAGTCCAGTAATGAACTTTGTCATTATCAGAGCTCAAGTTTTCCTATTGAGAGCCTCTTCCATCTCACTCCTATGCAATTTAAATATTTTCTTTTTATTAGTATGTGTTTTGAGGCTCCTCTCTGGATATGAGGATGCCTTCACTTTCTGGCACAAGTCACTTCAAGTTCAGCTTGTATTTGATTATCCTGTCCCAGAAATTCCCTGGTTCCTCAGTGGAGGAAGGAATTTAGAAACCAAGATTTGGTGTTCATTGGGCTCATTTCTACCAGATTGCCATTATTTCCAGATACTCAAGTAGAACTAGAAAACATATACGTATATGTGTGTACACACAAGATCCCTCTTCTCTCTCTCTCATCCTTGTTCTCTAAATCCTAAGTTTATAGTCATGCTTTGAATTCCAATTGGGCATTGTAGAGCTTGTTGTGGCCTTTTCCTTTCCTATATTTTAAAATCAACCTCTACTGTGACAGTTGTCAAAAGGTAATTTGGAAACCTGGTTCTTACCATTCTCTCTATATACTGATTTGTTAATGCCCCGTTGATAATTGGTGTCCTACTTAGGCTTGCTGACTGCCTCCTGGACCGGCCACATTCATATTCATGGCTCTCCAACTGGACACCAGGCGCACTGCCACCTTCACTCCTGTCTGACAGGAATTTCCCTGAGGAACTCTTACGGTAGAAGTAAGGTCCTGTTTTGGACCATTGCAGAAGATAGATCATGGTGCCATTCATGTCTACACAGATGTGTTTATTGATCTTCTACTCAGTGTCTGAATATTGGGATGGATATAAATACATTCTGGTTGAGATTCAGAAACCTCCCTGTTTCAAAAAGGATACATGTGGACACTGTTGATCATGTTGAAGATGCTATGTGGTATCCCAGCTACATGACTGACTGCCTGAGGAAAAGGAAATGCCTGGTGGAGTAGGGCCTCAGGGGATGTCTTAGTTACTTTTTTACTTGCTGCTGGGACAAATACCAGACACTCAGAATGAAGGAAGGAAAGGTTTATTTAGCTTAGTTTGTGGAGGTTTTAGTTTATATTCCCCTGGCTCCAAAGTAAACAACAGCGGTTCATGGGGGCAGAAAACAATGAAGAACAGAGGAGGAGCAACAGCTGCGGTATCTATCAAGCCTGGCAGTCACGAAGACCGTAGCTCCTCCGGAGTGGTGTGGCTGTGAAGATCAAGCTCCTCTGAAGACTTGAACTTCTCCAAGGAAGCCGGGCAGGGCAGCCAGGAAGCCTTCCTCAACTCTTTTATATATACTTTCTGTGCTGAGTCACTCTGGTTCGGCCATGGCCCTAGGGTGGAACCAATGGCACCCCCAGGTTGGGGCCCCCACTACAGGAACTGATTCAGCCAAGTTCACACAATGTATCACCTACCACCGGGGGTGACTTTGAGTCTGCTGGGTGAAGGAGAGGGAGAGGAGCGTTGACAGAGAGTCCTAAGCAGGAGAAGCAGAGAAGCACAAGTGCAGAGATGTGAGTGTACCTTTGCATTGGTAGAATAGCCCTTGCATCAGCTGCTGGTGATTCGAGCGTTGGCTCTGGATGGTTATTCATGGTCAGGCTCAGAGACTGTGCACACACTATTACACACAGAGTGCTTCAGTCTTAATTTAGTACCCGTTTGAGAGGGACAACAAAATAGCAGTTTTTAATTCATAACACACATACTCTTTCTTTAGTCAAAAATTAAGAGATTCATGTCAAGATTTTCTAGGTCATTGGCTTTTGTGCGGAGGGGGTCCCGGACACTCCGAGTACTGGAGCAGATTTGGCAGTATGTGGGCAGTGGCATGGCCTTCTGTACAGATGGGTGGCGGCTGGCAATTTCTATGACAAGGGAGCAGGATCAGCTTCCAGTGTGCATGGTGTGCAAAGCTGCAGATAGAAACCTGGGCTATGTTCCCTGGATGAGCATCCTCCTATGGCCTTGTGTCTTGAGCTATTGCTTAGCTCACGATCGCTTGTTCTAGCTTTCTCGTGGTTGCAGAGTGACTCAGGAGCATGGCAGATTCTTTCAGTTAATGATGACATCCTGTAAGTCTTGTATTAGGCTGCCTAATTTAGCCCACCTTGAGCTTATCGTGTTTGCTCATCTCTAAACAGACTCCATCAGAGATCATCTGCCCCTCACCGGTTGGATGAACGGGAGAGGAGAAGAATAAAGAGAAAAGGACATTTCTCTTAAGGTGGAGCCCCCTTCAAAAGCCCTTGGGATTCCATCTGCCTGGGCTGAGACTGAAAGCAGCAATTATGCATTTGTCATGATTCTCTCATGTTTGGGCCAAGAGCTTGTCCACGGAGGCCATGGAAGAGAGAGTTGGAGAAGTAAATTGCTGTTGTAAACAAGCTCTCAAGGGCAATGTTTTCTTGAGACAAGAAAATTGTTTACAAACTCCATGGGAGCATTATTTAAATAAAACAATCACTATGCTCATTACCCAAGCATGCTCATTTATTCATTAAAACAGGTACCTGCAGGACTTGGCAAACCTCTGTTTGCTAGGTTCTGTGGATTCCTCTTCTTCCACAGGGACAATATTCACTCTTTTAATGTTTTCAAACTGGTAAACACTTTTGATACATTTTCATAACAACCCAGTCAGTGATGTAGATAACAGCATGCCATTTAAAGTATCAAGAAAAGGAAGCTCACTGGTATGTGGTGCCTCAGCCAAGGCTTCTAGCAAGAAAGTAGTGGGCGTGGATGACTGCTTCTCTGGGACAATTAGAGGGGCCTGAAACTTTTCCCACCCTGGAGGAGGACATGCGCTACCTGAAGGACAGGTAGGAAACCTACCCAAATGTTTATCTTATCTCTGTGCGCTATTCCAGCCCCAGCGGTGGGTTAGGAGCTCAAAAACACTTGCTGAAAGAAACATTTTATAATTAAAAAAATATAACACATAATGTAGAGTCAATTTGGCTGCAGTCTTGACCCAAGTGGGGGCTTCTAGGTTCAGTTCTATCATGTTCGTTAGCTGCACCATACTGGTCAAGCCCTATGCCTTCTCTGGGCTTCCAGTTCTTTGCCTATAAAACAAGGGAAAGAAAACTCTGTCAAGATCCTGATGAGATCCATTGATAAGACTCTTGGATAGAGAATTAAAAAATCCCTTGGAATTAATGTAAAATGATTTGAATTTGTTTATTTTCTGGATTCTCAAATTAGTGACTGGTCTAATATTAATTAGAAACAACAACCGTAGAGAAGACCATTTGTTAAGTGCTTATTCAATGGTGAATATCACATTCTTTACCTTGTCTTGTTCAATTATCATTGAACACTAGAAATAAAGTATTATTTCCATTGTGAAAATAGGTGAAACTGACTCAAAGAAGTTGTGTAACTTACTTAAAGCTGATGAGTGTGAGAGCCAGGCTAAGAGCCCAAGGAGCCCTGGTTCTTCACTATAACACATTGTCATTATTCCAAGCTACCTTCTCTGGCCTCAGGCAGGAGGAAGACTGAGTAGAATGACAGCCTCTGGCAAATCGTGGCTTGGATGAGAGGAGCAACACGTCCCTGTGATTATGCATCCCTTGTGCCTCTCCAGCCACATATTAGTCAGCTTCCCTATCACTGAAATAAGATAGCCAGCATCTGAGTCTTCAAACAGGGGCGGTGCATTTTGGCTCACAGTTGCAATGGGTCCAGTCCATGGTAGGACCACTCCCAGGTAGAAATGACCTGCTGAAAGGGCTCTGTGGAGCAAAGCTGCTCACTTCAAAATGACCAGGAAGCTGAGAAAGGAAGGAGGAGCTGGAGACAAGAATTCGCCCTTCTAGGTCACATCCCAGTGACCCACCTCTGCTGATCAAGCCCTACCTCCAAATAGCATAGTCTTGTAGACTAACTCACTTATGAGTATAAGAGCCCATGATCCAATCACCTTCCACTTTTGAGGGACATCTTGGATCTAAGCTCCCAAAGCCTGATGGGTAATTCCTGCAACAGACAGCAAACTCCTGGCCAGGTGTCATGGGGTGGAGCCTCCCCAGCCTACAGTGTAGAGTGTGAGTCCCAGAAGCAAACCCATGGTAAGGAGTGACTGGCAACAGGGCCAAGCAGGACTGCCATTCCTAGGCCAAGACTCAGGCCTGGCCCTGCTGGAGGCTGCAAGGAGGACAAGAAAGGCCAGGTCATATAGCAACCTTATTTAAGTTTTGAGGAGTTTTTGTGAGTCGAACAACCCCAGTGGGCCACACCAGCAAGGCTCTCAGACAATGGGAATAACAGCAGCAGCAAACTGTCAGTGGGCTTGTGCTAACTTCTAGGCTGTTTTCCGTATGCTGGCCAGCCTGACAGTGTGTCAGGTGGCAGGTGGGGATGCAGAATGATACAGCATCGTGTAACAATATTTTGGCTGTTTCTCATAAACTTTATGTATCTTTACAATATAACCCTCCACTCTCACTCTTAAGTATTTGCTCAAGAGAAATACAAACATCTCTTCCTACAAAAAGTTGAATACAAATGGTTCCCTGGATTACTCCAAACTGGAAAAAAACCCTCAAATATTCTGTACTTCTTGTGTGGACAGGTCAACCACTGTAATTCTACCAAAGGGAAAGCTATGCAGCAATGAAAAGGTAACAACTACTGGGACACATAAGGCCTCATTATTCTAAGTAGAAGAATTCAGATTCAAGGGTGATATACTACCTGGTTCCATTCAGAGAACAACCCCTAAAGTACAAAACTGCAGAAATAAAAGACAAGTCAGGGACTGGGGATATAGCTCAGTGGCACAGAGCCTGCCTGGCAAGTACAAGGTTGTGGGTTCAATTCCTGGTACCAAAACTAAATAAATAAGTAAATAAATAAAGTAAAGGAGGACTGCAAAGACATTATTTTGAAGTTAATTGAATTCCTCCTCCTCCTCCTCCTTCTTTGTCTTCTTCTTGTTCTTCGATAGGATCTCACTATGCAGTTAATATTTCATAGTGGTTTTGGATTCACTCTGTAGCCGCAGCTGGCATCGAACTTTTTGGCGTCCTCCTGCCTCAGCCTTCTCAGTGCCCAGATTCCAGGCATGTGTTCCTCTACCCTTCAAGTGGATGGAATTCTTCTTGATTATGGTGGTTGTTATGCAATTCAATGCATTTTCCAAAACTCCTAGAACTTCTTCCGAAAACTGTAAATTTTACTTTATGTAATTTATAATTCAAAAATAAATTAGTGCTGAGGAGATAAACACTAGAAGGGAAAACATAGCAGGGTAAAGCCATCTAGAAAAGGGAGGCAAGGGCAGCCTGCCTACACACCCAAGCAGGAAGATCCAGAAACTGGAAAACAAAATTTAATTTGGGCCAAGGGAGGTCCTTCTTCTTTCAGGGGCTGCGTGGTTCTCACTCAGACCTGCTTTGGGGAGCAGAAATGCACACTTTTGCTTTTTAAGTTCTCCTTTATGATTATCCACTGCCACCTGTCCTCCCTACGGCTGTAAATATCTCAGTTCCTGCAGGAGGGGTGGGTTTGGAGATGTCTATAAACCTACGCAAACCCCAGGGCTGTCCATCCGCAGCGATCTGTGTCTACACCGCCCAAAGGCTGGCTGTGGCCTGAGCCGGCCCCGTACTAATCCTTTAGGGCAGAGGGTGGTCGCGCTGCAGCTGGGCTTTGTCTGTGCGTGTTTACCAGGCGCGCTTCCAGCCTCTTTCATATGGATTAGGCTGGGTGCAGAGTCTTCGCACGCTTCTGGGTGCATTTCAGAAGCTCGTGAAATTACATTATAGATTCATTGTATAAACAGGACACCAGGCACAGCCGTAGTCAGGCAGCCCCACAGTCAGTCGGCCGCGATCCCAAGGCCAGCAGGAGTCCAGGCCGGCGGTGCGCAAACCTGTGCAAGAAGCTGGTCACACGTTGGTTTACTTAATCTCCAGCTTCTAAATGCCAATTTGGTAGCGAAAATCACCTTTTTGCACACTTTAGTAGGGAGATAATGGGCAGAGGGAGGCGAACAGGCAGATGCAATGCAGATGTCTCCTTCCAAGGCTAGAGAGGGTGAAAGGGGCAGGGGCTGGAGCTCGGGCAGGCAAGGCCGTGGGCCTCGAACAAGGTCCTAAGCCTTGACCTCACAGCGTGCAAATAGGGGCAGTGGTGCCTGTGTCGTGGTGTTGTAAGGGTTAAAAGACACACAGTGAGTGGTCAGCATGGTAGATCTGGGCCCTCAGGGGTTTCTTTCTTTCTTTCTTTTTTTTGTGGAACCGGGATTGAACTCAGGCCCCTGTGCGTGCCAGGCAAGCGCTTATTCCACTGAGCCATCTCCCTGGCTCTCAAGGCAGAGTGATTTCAATGAAGTCTGTTCTCATTCATCAATGCTAGTCCCTGAGTGATTATTGAATGCATCTCCAACCCACCCCACTGCACTCCGAGGTAGGGCATGCGAAAGAGCTTGACCTTCACTATGGGAGTGTTGGCTTTAGGCCCTGGTTCTGCAGCTGTTGCTTGTGGGCTCTGCAGGGAGGAAACTTCCAAGCCTCAGCCTCCAAATATATAAACTAAAGATAGCACAGCTCATGTGGCCATTATTGGAGTCACATGGAATAATAATAATAATAATAATAATAATAGTGTAGAAACGATAGGCAGCTCAAGAAATGGGCCCAGGCAGTCTGGCTCTACAGTCCTACTTACCAGCACGAGACCGAGCTGCTGTTGTCATCACTCTAACAGCCACTACTCTCCAGAACATGTCTCCAGAACATCTACTTTTTATTGTTTCAAGTCCCCTGGCTTTGTGTATGTTGGCTTCTGGTTGGTTCTTTTTAAAAAAATAATTAACAATTTAATTGACAAATAAAAATTGTGCCTATTTATTGTGTACAACAGAATGCTTTAAAATATGTGCACAGTGTCAAATGATTGTATCAAATTAACACTTGCATCATAACACTTGTGTCATAACACTTGCCACATACATCCGTGTGTGTTGCAAACATTCTCTTAGCAGCTGTCAAGGAGACATTGTTATCAGTTGTAGTCACCATATCATATAACAGGTCTCTTGTATTTGTTTCTCCCAGATGACTGAAGTTTTGTGTCCTTTAGCCAACAGGTCCTCAACCTCTTCTCTTCCTCAGCCCCTGGCAGCTCTCCTCCCCTTACCCTCGGCTACTGTGCTTCTACTTCTTTAGATGAGTGAGATCCTGTCCTGGTTGCTTTTCTGTGCTGGGCTTACTTTGTTTAACCCAGTTGGTTCTTGGTGGCAGCACTAGCAATGCATGTTGGTAGAACTGAACAGGAAAAGGAACTTGCTGGAAGGGTGCTGGGAGCCCACACAAGTGCTCTGATGCAGGGGGTGTGCCCCTTAGCTCAGTTCTTTAAGTGGCTGCTTCAGCAAAGCAGTCAGGCTCCGGTTGCTGTGGTTTGATCCCCACAACGCACGCCAGCCAAACCTGCCCTGAAGGCATTTGGAGCCTACCACCCTGTCTTAGTTACTCTTCTCTCATTGCTGGGACTAATACCCGACACTCAAAATGAAGGAAGG
>NDGM011059701.1:0-16303 GCA_002564305.1 Octomys mimax
GAGAAAACAAAAACAAAAACCCTGCACTTTAAAAATCTGAAATAAATTCTTTGTTTGAAGTAAAAAAAAAAGAAAAAAGAAAAAAGAAAAAAGTTTAGCGTTAAGACTTCAGTACAGCCTGAATTTAAGGGAGCAAACACCAATCCATAACACCCCACCCCCCTTCCTCATCCCTTGCTTGATTATATAGAAGCCCCTACTTTGCATGAAAATACACATTGCCTCTCTGAGGGACTACCTCGCCTCATTTTTTTCCTACTAAATGTCTAGGATTACGTTACAGAGGAAAACCCAGCAGAGGAAGTTCTGTGCCTCTCTGAAAGGACAGCCACAGGTGCAGGAGTGGAACCCAGTGTCTGTCCCTGCAGGTGTGGGGATCATGGGAGCACTATGCTCATCCATGCTTTCATCCACTAATAAGCTCCACAGCTGAGGGTGCCCTTCAGAGATGAAGCCTGACAGAGCCGTGTCATTAGCTGGTGACCTGGGAGGGTGTGCCTTGCTCCCCAGTTCCTCTCTCCATACTGTTTTGTGGCCACTATGATGTAGGCAGCTCTCCTTTACCAGGTCCTTCTATTCTATCTTTCTGCCTTGGAGCCAGCTGTCTATTGACTTAATCCTCTACAATCCAAGGGCCAAAGTAAACCTCTCCTCCTTCAAGCTGTGGGTGTTAGGTATTTTGTCCCAGTGATGAAGGAGTGGCTAAGATTGAGGGGAAGAACATTACAAAAAAGATAAGCAGTTGCTGATCTCTGTAGTCTAGGGTAGTGACAGGAAATGCTCTTTGATGGCAGTGGGGATGGTAAAATGTCTATGAGGTAGAGGTGAGGGGATGATGTTCAATCAGTTAGAAGCAAGTTAGGTGCATCATGAAGGAAGTGGCAAAGTCAGGGTGGCAGTCAGTGGGGCTCCACCCTCAAAAAACTACTGGAATGACTAATAGAACCCACTATTCTTTGGGTGAACTAGATGGACAACCAACTATTGTATTCCTCGAGATGTACAACAAAAAGAAATCAACTTAATGGGTGATTAGGAGGCTGGGAACAGTTGCCTCAATAAAAAATTACAGTTGATAGAATAAGTTTACATCTGACTAGTTTTTAGGTCCATTAATGATTTTAGGCAAAACTAGGGCCTTAGGAAAAGGGATCCCATTAACACTAGTGCAAGTATACATGGCATGATTCATTCAACTGCTCTGTAAAGGTAAATATGATCATTTAAGAGTATGTTGAGGAGAAAACAATGCCAAGATATTGAGGGTAGACCAATAAGGTTAGAGCTGAATTGCTCCAGAGACTCAAAATGAGGATTTCTGGTGACCAGATATTAACCTTAATCCCAACCCAGGTCTAGATCATTCTGTGTTCACAGTCTCACATACGGGTCAATTCCCTAGTCCCCAAATATATAATGGAACAGGGGAGAACACCACCTCTGGCTCCCAAGCTTGTAGGGTAAATGGTTGCCATAGTGGAAAGGCCCAGTGGAGAGTTCTGAAACTTTTCTATGTTAAGATAATAAATTGACACATTATCACCAATTAGATGAATGGAAGGCATTAGTGCCACACTTCAGGTCTAGAGGATGCAGGTGTACTAGCCCCCATTGCATTCTGATTCACAGGTCTGGCTCATATAAAAGCCAGACAGAGTTTTAAGGATGAAAACATAGAATGACCATCTCATCCAGTACTAATCCCAATGGAGGCTGTTGAGCCAGGTGTGCTACCTTTGTAAAAACACATTGACTTCAGATCTATAGCATGGAGCTGTTTGTTTAGTGCGTGAAAATACTCTTTCAGTGTCACTTTTTAATTTTTTCTGTTTTAATTCTAATTTGTACTCTCCTTTAAATTTTTTTTAAAAAAACATAAAAAGAAAGAAGAAATTGTTCTCCTTTCCAGTAAGTAAAAAGAATCAGAAAGAGTTTCTGTTGATTTGGGGAAAGAAATTGCTTACATTTATAGTCTTGCCCCAGGGTTATGTTAATTTTTCTACCTTCTATTATGCTATCATTTGGAAGAATATGGGTCATCCAAACATTCAGGGAACATCACATTGGTTTACTATATTGACGACATCATGTTGACCATAGCAGGTAAATGAGAAGTAGCAAATTCACTGGAGGCACACACTAAAAGGGGTGAAAGATGAATTCCATGAAGATTTAGAACCTATGATAAGGCTAAAAAGGTTTGGGGCCTGAAGGTCTGAATCATGCTGGCAAGTCCCATTCGAATTAAGGAAAACACTAGCATTTCTTCTTATCTTGAGGAAGAAGGCAAAAATGCAGGGTGGTCCCATGGAGGAGCCTATTCCATCCTTGAAATTCTGCTATGGCTCTCCAGTGTTAGGATAACATTCAAGGATGTTAATTCTGAGTAGAGGCAAGACCAGGAAAGCGTCTTCAGCAGGTACTTGGAGAAATGACCTATGGACCATAAGAAATTAGAGGTATTGGTTATAGTTCCCAGTATTCTGTGTGGAGTTTATGTCAAGCCTGTAGAACCCTGGAGTTCTAGAGCAAAGCCATAGCATTTATACCATCCAAAAAGTTACTTACAGTATACTATAGTACCTGTGGTATAGATGGAGCTCCCTGTCATGGGCTATAAAGTGAGTGTGCGGCCAGGACTGATCATCATGAACTGGCTTGTTAGACCCCTCAGCTGTAATGTGGAGCAGGTAAAGGAGCAACCCACTGTGAAACTGAAGCAGCATATCTAGTTGTGATCACACATCAATGGCGTGGCCATGAACACAGGCACAGGCAAGCTGCACAAGTTTGACCCCAACATCCACACATTATAAAAATGTTACTTTGGCTCCTGTCTCAGCTTAGTCATGCAGCCACATGGTAGTTTCCTTATGACTAGCTGACAGCAGAGGAAAAGGCTGAGCTTGTTTTATGAATGTACTTAGTAGGTTAGTATGATTCAAAATAAATTGCTGCTGAACTACAACTCCACATAGGGGTGTTCATGTGAGGCAGAAATGAAGGGGAAACTCTTCCAATAGGGAGGAGGTGGAATATTGTACTGAATTAGCCACTCTGAGTAGAAAGAGAAACAGCCACATTCTCAACTCAGGGACAGTGGTAAATGGCTGAGTCAGGGATCTCAAAGCTATAAAAATCAGAAGATTAGGTCTCAGAAGTTGGTGGAAGAGACACGTGGGTGTAAATATGTAGGTTTGCTCTATGAATGCTCAATAGAGAGTTCCCACACAGAAAACCCACTTCCTAACCATCAGCACCCTGCCTCTGCCATCAGCCCAGTTGTACCAGGAGGCAGGACCACTCTACAGGGCCACTCTGGCTCTGAAGATCTGTGTAGGAGTACAACAGCTTCTGGTATGATCTTATTGCCCTCACACTCTTGCAGGTGTTCACCTGAAGGGAATGCCCAGGCCAACTGGCTGCTGTCCAGGGAATCTGACCCAAAACAGCCACAGCCATCCCCCATTTCCATGACATCTACTTTTCAAGTCAGGGAATGGGAAACACATTATCAGGGATGGCTGGAAAGTCCCTGCCCCTGTGACACTCTCCCTCCACCATTGTTATCAGCCCATTCCATTCTCCTCATGTGGTGTGACATCTCACAGCCACCCACCCCAGCATGCTATCCCAGAAGTGCAGCATTCCTGAAGACCTCTAGTCTAAGACTGTCTCCCAGCTCCCTCCACTTGGGTCTAACATCCACTGGATGGAATAAAAGAAAATTCCATAAATCCAACATGTCAGCTGGGGAGAGGTGAAGGACAATTTCCAAAGTGAAAAAAAAAACAAAAACAAAAACACCACATGTTATTACTCAGAGGCTCTGAAAAGAGTGAAATACATCTTGGAACCAATGGGAAAGGACTGGACACCACTCATTTTTTACATTGATTCACCCTAGTCCAGAATCCTTCCTATCCCAGTACAATGGAAAATACTGATGATCTTCAAATGTTCTAATTTGAGCTCCATGGCTCAGATACTTCTTAAAAATTTTTAAACTGCATTTATTTTCCCTTTGAAGGAAGCAGGAGATTTTGGTGCAGATACAATCCCTTATAGGATATGTATATCTGTATATATGTAAATAAGTAAGTATATATGTATGTAAGTATATATGTATATGCATAAGTGGCTGAGTCCAGGATCTAGAAACAGAAAATTTGAAAGATGGGGCCAAGGAAGTTGAGGGATAAATATACACAATATATTTGAACTGGCCTTACTCTGGTGCTCTAGAAAAGATGTTGCCTGGACTTTTAACTTGAGGGTTGAGATTTCCCATCTCTGTCCTGGCAGGTTTGGGGACCCGTCTGTTCACCAGGATCTGCACAATACTTTTTTCCACAGTGATTCTTAGTGATCTTTAAACTTAGATTTTTAAACTCAGTGATCCTTCAATATAGAAAATGCTAAATAAACCCACTAAGTTTCTGGCACAAGATTCCCTGTAGGGCACCATGTCAGTTTGTTCCCTTGCTTTTACAGTGGCCTAACTTGGGACAGTAAGGAGCCATAGGAGTAGAGACACCATGTTCCCATGTGTTTTCCCCATTTAACCAAGAACACTGAATCTGAAGAGTCAGCTTTCCTTTCCATTGTTATTGATGTTAAGCCCTATGCAGAGCTTTAAGATGCCTTGCAGTATAATCAGGCAGGCAAGTACCAATGTCTTCATTTAATTTATGATTTAATTTAAAATTTTAATATGAAAGAGAAAGCACTGCCTCATGCAACAGAGAAGTCGGAGTGCTGGGCTGCAGCCCAGGCCAGATCCAGTACGCGGGTGATGCCATGGGGAATTTGCCTGTTTCCCTGTCTCGGAGTTGCCAGCTCTGTGCTGGCTTCACTCTCAACCAAACGTTCACCATGCAGACAGAGTTGTCTCCAGTAACCCTCATTTCTGTGCCCATGGCACCCGCAGTCCTCCCTGTCTCTTGCTGCTCCCTACACCTTTCAATTCTCGGTCTTTGGCTGCTTCTGAGTAACTGTCTTACTCCTTCCCACAGCTGCTCTCACTCTCTCTCTCCACTCCGTGCTCTAACCCCAGTGGCCCTCACACTGAGTCAGATGTGTTCCTTGCCCTCCCGTGTTTTAAGCTAAGTAAGTGGGATGTTAATGATCATAATTCTTAGTTGCAGGAAAAAGTCCCTTATTCTTTAACCATGTTTGCTCAATGCAGGGAGCAATCCATATTTTCTTACAACACCATTGGAAGTGGAAATGAAGGCAGATGGGTCGAATTTGAAGAACTGAAGGGGTGGCTGGCATTATATGGGTGCTGCCCTGGTCTTTGCTTTCTAGTGGTGTGCCCTTTCCTACTTGAAGGTGATTGTTGTCTGCCAGCTGACAGATCAGTGGGTGACATTGTGCAAGGATTGGTATTTGTTAGAGAGAAATCTCCCCAACTGACCCAGTTCCTGTAATGCACAAAAAATGACAGAAGTAATATTTTTGTTCTTGTTTCACTTTCATTCATCTTATTTGATCAGAGCTGAGTAAAACTGACATCTCATCAAACTCCAAAGTGTGCTTCGGCACCAGGTTCATCAGAGGGTGGCATTTAAAACACAGACATTGCAGGAACAAATGTATTTGCCAATCCGGTCCAGCAATGTAAACCTGACCTTTCTCCTGTAGATTTATTGACACGAGCCTGTTTTGTATCATATTTCATTATTGTACATGGAAGGATTGAAAGTTCCTCTCCTGGAAAACAACTCAGTTGGGGCTTGAGTGGCCAACATACCTTCCTTTCAGAGAGAGAAACAGGGAATTAGAAAGGCAGGTATGAGCAGGATTAACACAATTCCTCAAAGAATGTTTTTAATTAAAAACACCTGGCATCAGCAGTCTAGGATGGGAAGAAATTTCCGTTTGGCATGTGGTGGAAGCAGAGGAATTGCAACCAAGGTTACTGTCATTTATTTGCTGGGGATACATCACAAGCTTCTTTCATCTAAGAGCCCTGGGCTGTGTTTTCCTTCTGCCCAATGCAGAAATACATCTCCACAGCAAGCATGGGCTGCCTGCACTGTGACACACATAGCAGAGAAGCCCACCATGCCACCTGGCCACCCAGCTGCAGAAAATCATACACCTGCATGTTTGTGGGACAAGATGTCTTTGATTCTGGAAATTTCCCCTGCACACATGGTGCATTACACTGAACAAAAAGCAAGACTTATGTTTTCATGGAATTTCTATCTTCTGGGGGAAAAGCATTTATAAACTGATAAGTCAACAGCATAAATACGATAGTGCTAGGAAAAGAGGATTGCTCCATGGTATGTAGAGTACAGACAAGTAATGTAGACAGAATACCTGTGGGTGTTCTGAATGGTGGGCACTACTGCACACAGGTCCTTCAGCAGCATTCCACATATGCAGAGGATGGGATTTGACCTGAGATCTGATGAATGACAGGCAGCCAGAGAAGTGGAAGCTAGGCCAGAGAACATTGCAGGTAGAACACAGTGTAAGTGCAAAGGCCCTGAGGTAGAGAGGTGGTGGGCATTTTTGAGATACCAAAAATTGGCATCATTGGCACTTCACAAGTAACAAGGAGCAAGCTCTGAATGAGCTCATGAGTCATGCAGGGCCAGGTGAGGCAGCCTCACCTTAGAAGATTTAAGTGACTGCAGCAGGGAGATACATAGGTCGTCAGGGGAGTGACAGCTTACTTACACTTTAAGTGGTTATTCTGGCTGCATACTGGGGTGATCTAAGGGGAAATGGTGGATAATAAACAGAACCAGTGGTGCGGATGTGGGAGCCAGACCTAGCCAGAGTTGGCAGTGTCCTGACCTTACATGATCTACTGAGCCAACTCTGTGTAAGTCTACTCTCCACCACCACTCAGCTGAAACAGACTGGATCCAGCCTGTTTCCATGACTTCAGACACTAGGAAACACCACTTATGCCCTGTCACCTTCTTTACTCTGGACAGAATAGCCCCATTTCTTCTAGCTCTTGTTCCTATGACAAGATTTGAAATTATCCCTTATCATTTTTTTCCTTATCATTATTTTCCTGGCTCAGTTCCAGTTTCCACATATTTCTCATTAAACAAGAGCCCAGGCTAGATCTAATGGTAGAGTAATGTTTTGCATCCAATGCCAGTGAAAAGGTTAATTTCCTTCTTCCTGCTGTAAGCCCATGGACATCAAGTAGAGAGGGCCCCATCCCAGCTGAGGAGCTGAACGTAGGCCCTGAGCCTAAGTCAACCTGTGTATCTCATCTCCCTATAGTGAGATGTCTAGACAGAGTCACATGGTGCAGTCTCGTCAGCAAAGGGACCCTGGCTGAGAGTGCAGGGCTAAAAGGCTCATCCTTTGTTACTAATTCAATTAGAAATGTGGAATCTGGGGAGTGCTCAGCAGATAGAGAAAGAATGGAAGCATGTCACTTGCACATTGGATCAAGCAATGTCTAAAGTCTAATTCTGGATAATTAGGTGAATCAATAAATTTCCCCTATTTCTCCTTATACCAGGTGGGTCAGATTTTTCTGACACTTGCTATCCATAGAATCCTAACTGATGGACCATTCAGAGAACAGAGGGCTGGCACCGCTCTCAAATGGTACCCAGGTGATGCAGCCGTAAGTTGTCAAGCAACTATACTGCCCTGCCAATGTCCACAGCTTGAGCTTCTAGCCAGTGAGAGTGAATGCTTCCCTGTTCAGTTTCCTTTTCAGTTTCTCTCAATGACATCCTCTGAGGGTTTATGTAAAGCCCTTTTATGAATTTAGTGCTTATTAGGCCTCCCTCCTGTACTTGACACATATCCATTTTTGCCTGAAAGGCAAACACCTAAGAACCCAATATTATGACCCATTTGGGGAAAAACAGCAAAGAGAACCAATAAAACCTAACAAAGCTAAGTCTAATCATTGCCAAAAACACCTGTTTGGCTCCCTGGTGGGCCAAAGAGAGAGGGCTGTGATATCACAGTACCTCTGCCTGTCACAGCCATTCCTGAAGCCTAAAATGCTCTCTATTAAGCCACACAGCACAGCCAGTTCTTAGGGGCCACTGAGAGTCATGTGTGCCATGCCTTTCCCAGTTTAACCAGCTAAAGTTGGAGAGCTTGTTGGCTCAGGATCAGGCTGGCTGCCACGAAGACAGTGGAGCCCGCGAGTCCAGCTCTTAACGCTGCTGACAAAGTACAGCATCACTGAAGGTGAAGGAAGAAGTCCAGATTTTTAATCTGAGCCTTAGCTTAGGTGATAAATGGAGACAGTTGTCAGGGGCTTGCTTACTGAAGGATTGCAAACTGAAGAACCAGAAGGATTCCTTGAAGGATGCTGGTCTGTTGGGAGATATGAGGCCTAGAGAGGGACAGAAAACTCCCACGGGTGGACACAGCCAATAGTAGTGATTCTGGATTAGAGCCAAGGTCTCTGCCATTTGTGTCACTGCTCTTCTTGGTAATTAGAGGAAGGGCAGTAGAATGATAAGGAGCTACCAGTTTATCTACTTGTCATAAGGACACCTGGTGATCACTTTGGTTCCAGAGGCATGGGAGCTGGGCCATTCTGGCTGGACAATGGGGAGGCTCCATATTCATACAGAGGACCCAGGAGATAAAAATTCTAGGAAAAAAGATGAGGAAGGGTATGTGCCTTTAGTCTCGTGAGACAGGAGTCGACATTCTAACTTTGACACCATTAGTCATTAAGTAGCCTAGAGCAAATCATATGTTCAGCCTCATTTTATCTATCTGCAAAATGTGTGTAAATACAAGCTAACTCTTGCATATTAAGTATTAATCTATCATTTTATAGTATGAGCTCCTTTGACCTTTGAAATAGTTCTGTGAGGTATTTGCCATGATCTCCGCTCTAAAGACGAGTGCAATAAGGCATGGGCAAGCTAGATAATTGGGACAAAGTGATTCAATTCAAACCAAAGCAGCTTGGATCCAGAATCTACTCCTAATCTCTATGGTAATTGCCAAATAATGATAGCTAATAATAAAATGTAAATCATAGTTATATAATCACTTTTCAATCACTGAGAAACAAAACCCAACATCCACAACTTAATGAAGGAGAGATTTATTCTGGTTATTGGCTTTAGGGGATTCAGTCAGCTGGTTCAAAGGTATAAACATCATAGTAGAGGATTGTGGTACAATAAAACTACTTCACTCATGGCAACCAAGAAGCTGAGCAGCAAACAGCCCAGAGGAGGAGGAAAGAGGGGCCATCAGTAGTGTCCAAGGTCACACCTCCTTGCACAGTCAGACAGACCCAGAAATCTTCTGATCCCCTAGGCAGCTCCCTAGCCAATCAAGCTGACTTAACCATCTCAATAATAACAAAGTAGTACAACTCTTGCAGTCTTCATATTCAGATTAAATGAAATGAGGTACAAATATTAACCATGTTTTTTTTTATTTTCCATATTCTGATGTTTCACTGTCTGGACCTTTTTGACCCTGAAGGGACCACCCTCCCATACTTCCTGGGGTCAGCCAGAGAAGGAAAGCAGCTTGTGCTCAGACATACTTCTTAAACCAGCACTGATAACCTTCAGCCGCCTCCTTCACCAGGCTCTCATCCTCTGGACCACTGCCTTTCCGACCTAATCATGCCAGGACTAGGTACCAGACAATCGAGGACAATCCCCTGCCTGCTGAAATTGTTTAAATTAGTCAATTCTAAGCCTGCAAATCTGCTTGCTTCCTCTTTTGTGGAAATTGGTACTTCCCTGGATTGTCCCTTGTAATGGCACACCCCTTCCTCTTAGGAACTGTGAGTAATAAATTAGGTTTTCAGTGCAGTCATTTCTGATTTGTTGATGTTGTCATATCTCAAGATTTTAATTAGTACACTATATTTTAAGAGTATGAAAGAGCTCTTTGTACAATTAGTGCTAAACAAATGTAAGTTATTATCTATCTCCCTATAAGGAGAGAAATGGTGTGTACTGGATACTTACCAACTGTGTGCCTGATATCTTATATGCATAATTTCACTTAATCATCACTATGAAGGCAGGAAGTTACTGTTCCTACTTTATAGCCAGAAAAAACTGAGACCCAGATGATTTCAATAGTTTAGTTGAGTCACCCAGTTAGTAGATGGCAGTTTCTGCCTTGAATTCGGATTTGTCTGATTTGAATGCTTCTACTTCCGATCCCTGCAGGAAGGGTATGAACTCAATTCTAGAAGGGATGGAAACACACACATTTCAAAAGCAAAGTCTTCTGCTCCTTCTCCTGCCTGGTCACCTCCCTTCTGCTGTGTCTCAAGGAGATTTTCTCTATTAAGATTTTTTTTTTTTTTTGCCTCAGACCAGCTTCTGCTTTTTCATTTATTAATTCACTCTCCAGCTCATTTTCAAGACAGAGGGGGAATGTCTGGCTTTTAAATAACGCATGTTTTAATTTTTCCATGACCTGCATCAATATTTCTGCTTGTTCCAAACTGGCAACTTGTCTTCTGTTGCCATGCCTGGTGCCTTTGATCTTCGTGCTGCGACTCCCCCCATGAAGACAGCTTTGTAGGCTCAATTCAAACTCCAGGACCAGGTACTGACTTTATGGTGAGCACATCCCATCTCTACATGATATGGACTGCATCACAGCAGGCAATTTTTTTGGAGCAAGACGACATGCTTGTTGAGAATTATTCGGAGGTAATATTTTCAAGGAGGAGAAAACAAGAGCTGCCATCTGGCAGAGGTGGGTGGACGAACACACCAGGGCAGGAGCATGAAGGGCTCAAGTTTCCTGAAATGGAGCAAGGACCAGTCTACGAAGATGCACAATTACCACTCACTCATTAGAAGCATAACGGTCAGCACATAGGAGGTAGTGACAGTTGATGCCTTTCCTTCTGGGGCACCTCTGTGTGGTCTCAGCAGCCAAATCCTCCCCTTGAAGAGCTTCTGGATGCTGTACTTTTAGTAGGATTGACACCACTCCCTGTCCTAGTGTCAGAACTGACTCATTGAATTAATGTGCTGTGATTTCTTTGGAGTGGGCACAAGACCAGGTCAAGTCAGTGAGAATTAATCTTGGGATTGTAAATGAAATCATTGGGAAAGCAGTGCCCTTTTCTTTGGGGAGACTCAGCTGGTGGAAAGATGTCATGGAGTTGCTGGTGGCCATAGAGGTACCACATGAGCACTACTTGCCTGAGAAGAAAGCCAATGAAGTGTAAAAGCAGAGAGTAGGTGGGAGACAGTCTTTCTGTTGGCCTAGTTTAAACACTCAGATCTGGTTGAACCTCAAATTAGATCCTCTGCTTGACTCTCAGTCGTGTCAGCCAATGCCTTCTCTTTTCTTTGTAAGCCAGTTTGAATTGAGTCCTGTCCCTTGCAGCCAAAATAGGCTGTATTAATCCACTGCTGGTCCCCCTGTGAAATGCACAGAACAGACCCTGCATTTGCTCCAGCCTCGCCAGCTCTGGTTTTCTTTTGTTGACTATTCTGGTCTTGACTTGTGAAGCTACCTTTATTAGGAATGTTCTCTATTCCCATTTTGCCTATTCAGTCTCTGGATCTTAGTTCACATGACATGCCCATCAGACCGATTTCTGTATATATCCTTGATCTTTGCTACAGATCAGCTAGAACAATTTGTAATGATGTGTTTATTTTGCTTGTTTTCCACTTTCCCCACCAGATTTGCAACCCCAGGATGACAAAGATTCTGTTTGTTTTGCTCCTTAGTAGGTCTCTAACCTGCAGTATAACACATGGCACACAGTGGGTGCTTAATAGATTTTTTTTTCATAGCTTGTCATTTGATTAGTGACTTTATAAGAGGGTCACATCAATTTAATTTTCTAAATAATTTTATTGAGAAACAAATAGCAATGAGATAGTTTCAAAACTGATTAGTAGGACAGTTTCTATAATTAATACACTGCATATTGTTGTCTTCTTAGTGGTTATTCACTGTACAAGATGCAGACATGATATCCTGTCCACAAACACCATTAGAAGAAATCTTTCTTCTCATTGAATTAAGAGAAAGTAGCTGTACATCTATCCTAACCATTTTGAATATGCAGATACAAAATGGTAATAGATTTTTATTGAAGAACTGTGTATGTGAAATGACTATTTTATCCTTCTGTGGACACCACACAGTAATGAGAGACACTGAGTAATGGGGAGTGGGCTGCAGGGAGACCAGCCAGTGGGTGTCTGGATACTCATGCTCCAACAGCCAGCAATGTGACTTTGGGATGTAGAGACCACGATCATCAAATCTCCAAAGGATGATCCCTTGGGTGGAGGGAGGCGGTCCTGCTTGTATTTCCCTGCAGGGTAGGTCTCCAAACAACTGTGAGAGTGGCAAAGAGAGGGGGCTGGAGAGATGGCTCAGTGGAATAAGCGCTTCCCTGGCAAGCGCAAGGGTCTGAGTTCCATCCCCGGTTCCGCAAAAAAAAAAAAAAAAAAATGGGGTGAGTGGCAAAGAGAAAGACAGTGATTGGGTGTGAGAAATTCTTTGTCTCCTCGTTTTGTGTCACTCCTGTAGAACAAATACTACAGAATGGGTAATTTATTTCTTGCAGTTCTGGGAGGTGCATTACCAAGGTTCCAGTATTTTGTGAGGGCCAGTTTGCTCTATACTCCCCCCAAACAGTGAGAGAAACCAAGAGCCCAAACTCTCAGCCCCAGGTGCTTTTATAAGAAGCAGCAATTGCATTCAAGAGGGTGAAGCTGCGATGTTCTGAACACCTACTTGGCCCCAGGTCCCAACACTATTGGATGAGAGAACAAGTTTTCAATCTATGAACAATGGGGGCACATTCAAACTATAATGTTTTGCCCCTAACCCCTGAAATCCAGGTCCTTCTCACATTCCAAATGCAGACATTCATTCCACTCCAGTAGTCTCCAAAGACTTAGTCCAACATCAACTCAGAAGTCCAAAGTCTCATCTAAATTAAATATGAATGGAACAATTCAAGTCAAGATACAATTCATTCCAAGGTAAATCTCTTTCCAGCTGTGATCCTATGCAATTAGTGGAGTATTTGCCTCCAAAATGTGATAGTGGGTTAATCACAAGATAGATATTCCCAAGAAGAAAAAAGTAACTGGTCCCAACTGGGTCCAGATCCTAAAAGGAAAACCAGATGAACACTGGACAAAAATCTCTTTGGCTCTGTCTGTGTCTTGGATGTACCAGATAGGGATTAGGGTCCTGAAGCTCCAATCAGACCTGTTCCCATGTCTTTGCTGGCTCAATTTGCCCAGGAGCTCTTGCAGGCAGGAATCTCACACCCAGAGTTTTTCCAGTCTGGAGTTGCACCTGGTGGCTGCATAGCTCTACAGTCTTGGGGGCTACCCCACTTGCATGACTCTATTAGGCATTGCTGTCATGGAGCCTCTCCATGGTGTCCTTGTTCTCACAGCTCCACTGGCCATTGTCTCCTGGGGCTCTGCAGAGGTTCCACTGCTGTGATAAGTCTCCCAGGCTGTCAACAAGATCCTTTGAAATCTTTGTAGAAGCTGCCATGGCCACAGTAGCTCATGCACTGGGGTCCCTGCAGGACCAGTGCTGTATGAATACTGGTGGATTAGAGCTAGTACTTTGCATAGCACAAGGTCCAACTGCACTCAGCCCACTTGAGCCCTTATCTAGGGCAACCAAAGGGTTCTGCGCTAGAATTCAGAGCAGAGAGACCAAAAGCATCCCTGGACAGCAAATGCTGAGATTTTCTCTGGCACCTATCTTAAAACCTTTCCCCTGGGTCCTATATTTTCTCAAAGATCCCTGAAATGCTTTCAGGGTTTTCCTCCCTTTGTTTTAACACATAGAACAGATGGAACCTCACTTTCTTCTATACATAGTTATTCTCTGCAGGAAACAGTCATTTTGTCACACTGTTGATATTCTCTCACAAACTTACTTTATAACTCTTTGCATGGCCAGCAAAGAGTCTCCCAAATCTTTCTGCCCTGCTTCCCTTTAATTATAAATTCAGTCTTTGTATCATGCCTCTATTCTCCCATTGTAGTGTTTGTAGCCAAATGAAGTCATGCAGAGCCTTCAATATTTTATAGCTTAGATATTTCTTTTATTGGATATCCTAATTCATCTCACTTCCCTCCTGCCTTCCACAAAGTCCTAGGACTCAGAACAATTTCACAAAGTTCTTTGAAACTTCAGAGTAAGGATGGGCTTTGCTGCGCTGCCAGTCCCTAGCTCCTCATAGCCACCTGAGCCCTCGTCAGAACGGCCTTTACTGTCCAGATTGCTGCCAACATTCTGATCATGACCACTCCAGTAATCTCTAAACCTCCGACTTTCTTTACAGGTTTGGTTTTCTGGGCCCGCATCAGAATTCCCTTTATTGCTTCATGCATGGTAATCAAGGCTTTTTCTAACCTGCTCCCAAAATTAGTTCATATTCTCCCCTTTACCAGTTCCCAAACTGCACCCATATTTTCAGGTATGTGTCACAGCAGCAGCCTCATTTCTTGGTCCCAGTTTTCTCTCTCCAATCATTTTGCATTGGTGTAATCAAATATGGATGGATGGATAACCTATAAAAAGGTAGATTTATTTCTTGCGTTTTCAAGACTGAGAAATCAAAGGTCAAGGGGTGCACATCTGGCAAGGGCCTTCTGCCATGTCAATCCCATGGCACGAAGAGCAAACAAGATGAAGTAGCATGAAATAGTAAGGGGTGGGGTGCACAAGAGACTACACTCACAGGCTCAATCGCTTTTGTAGCCAGATCTACCACTGCTGAGGACAGAGTGCCCTCCTATCAGGGCCCATGTTCTAGTGTTGTACAGGGGTTAAGTTTCCAGCACAAGAACTTTGAGGGGGCACATTTAAACCACAGCAAGAAAAGAATAGCTAAGAGCCAACTTGGAATTTGAAAGCTGATTCTCTAATATTCTATACACTTATTAAAGTTTTCACAAGGAGACTTTGACTGCACTGCATGTGCTATTTGTCATATTTGCAAAATGCAGAATCACAGTATTCTTAGTTTCATAGAATTGCATGAGGAGCACGACGGCGATCCAGGCTCCTACCTGCCTCTTCTCTATTGCATGACTCAAATCTGCTGTTTTGCCGCAACAGCCACGTGCAGAGCTCCGTCCAGTGCCTCGTTTGCAGTTCAGGTCTGCTCCCTTCTTCCCTCACATTCCTCAAGCAGGTGCCTCTGAGTGGCGTTTGGATGGCATCCTCAGAGCCCCCTGCCTGCTCTCCCCATGGCCACAAACCACAGGCTGTCAATGTCCACCACACAGCTAATATTACTAAGAAATAGGAGTTTTGATGAGAGAAATTGTTGCTAATAAAGACAGGCCTCCTGGCAAACTAGCTAATATCTCTGCTTCGCCAGGTCCTTGCTACTTCCACACAGATGAATCCAATGAGATAAATTACTTTTCCTTCCATATAAATGAATTCAATCAATAAAGCTAGTAAATAACATGATTTTTAGAAGAAGAGAAAATACCAATATTAAATACATTTCTATTGACATGAAGCCAGGCTGGTCCGAGGTGTGTGAGGGCATGCATCCATACCCATGGTCCAGAAAACAACCTCAGAGGCGAGCACCTGCCAACCCCCATGTGGCTAGGGAAATGCCTTCTACCCTGCCTAGGTTGAGGTCCTGGGAGAAACAACATGAACTCAAGCCAAAGAGAAGACAAATGCTTTTCAGGGGTTCAGATATCTTTCTGTTGATGTTCCCTGCTCATCTGTCCTGAAGCTACAGAGCCTTTCTCCATGCATTTCGTACCTTTGAATGTCATTTGCTATAAAGATCTGATGATAAAACTGGAAAGGTCTTGGAAATTAAAATGACCTTGACACATGGTGGTCTTCCTGTCCTGGGCACATCTTGCCTCCCTCATTCTTGTTTTATATCACTGCTAGAAAAGATATAAGGCCTCCCATCTTACACTTGCTATTAGCTATGTGGAATTAAATTGGTCAAAGCAGAAACTGCAGAGAAAGGACAGCTAGGAGAACACAGACTATAATAATATCAACACTATCAAATATTTATTGAACACTCATTATAGACTGACCCTGTGTTAAGTGTGTTACATCAATTATTTCATTTAATTCTTGCAATCATTAGCTGCTATTGAGAGCCTCAATTTACAAAGGAGTAATTAAGCTTGAGTGGGTATGAGAGAGTAGAGTGTGCTCATTTAGAAGGGTGAACAGAGGAGTGTGCGGAGAGCTTCCTGCTAGCCTGCGCCGGTGGGACCCGTTCCCAGCCAAGGCGTACCGTGGGCCGGACCCTCTCCCACACCCTTCGGACGCCCCCCACCACTCCGCCGCTCCTCCCTGA
>NDGM011059702.1:0-13940 GCA_002564305.1 Octomys mimax
TTCGATACTGGGAATTGAACTCAGGACCCTGTGCTTGCCAGGCAAATGCTTATTCTACTGAGCTATCTTTTAGGAAGCTCTTGAAATGTGAGTTTTTAAGGCCCGCAGCTAGTTAAGCACTGAGTAGACACAGAGCTGTTCGGTAAGAAAAGAACTCATCCTTTACTTGGGGAGCTCTGGGCACTGTCTGAAGCTGTGTGCAGTCCTTGGGCTCCTGAAAGCTCCCCAGTCCTGGCAAGGCAGCCTACCCGGCTCCCAGGACCACCCCCCGCTCCTGATTGGCGAGGCACTTCCGTGGCCCGCGCCAGCCGCCTACGACGTCCCTGAGAACTGATTTGAAATAAGAGCCAGGCGGCCCTCGCTTCCCTGTGCCCGACTTTTCATAGGCTGGGAACGAATAGGTTGAGAAACTTGACCTTGTCTTGGGCAGAGTGCGTGTAGCAGCGGATCAAAGAAAAAGAGGGCGAAAACGTGCTCTCTGCTGTCGGTGGATGTCGCGCAGCCGCTTTTGTCTTGGGCCTCGGTTGGCTTCGCTGTCTCCCCTGGGAAGCCTGCGGCGTGCGCGTCCATGCAACTCGCTCCTTGCCGGATGGGTCATGGAATTCTAAACATGAGGCAGGTAAGTGTGGCGGCGGCGTCCGCGCCTGCGGGCGAAGGACGGCGCAGCGTGGGATCCCAACGACCTGTTACTCCCGAGAGCTGGGCGAGTTAGGGACGTACGTCCGAGTCGATCCTTTGAGCCGAAAGACCTAGCTGCGTTTTTCTAAGGCGACCCAAGGAGCTGATTACCTGGGGTCCGCGCCCACCCTGGTCCTTGCCACCCGTGCCCACTCTTGCCTTTCACGGTGGTTGGGGATGGCAGGCAGTCATTGTAAGCGACTAAGAGCGGTTTGTAGACTATGTGGCCACAGGAGTGCATTGTGCAGCGTCGGTGTTGAGCTTTTAGTGTTTACTCTATGCCATGGGATTATTAGAATAAAGGCAGCTGAAAATGCTGAAAAGAATTATACTGGGCTGCTTGGCTCATTCTAGCTTTCCGTTCGGAGCTCTTAGTGAGTTTCTGGCTCAGCAGAGGGAACCACCCCAAAGTGAGGGCAGGATCCTAGCAGAAAACTGCACATGAGTTTCTTCTGTCCCAGCAGTTGGGAAACTGTGTTGCTTCGGTTCGCAGGATGCCTTGAAAGGAATGAGCAGATAGGGCTTGGGGATTACTTAAATGAGCCTTTGAAAAGAATACAAAACCAGCAGCTTCTTCCGTCGCCTTGGGGCATGATAATAAAATTCCTTCTCAGCCCAAGCAGAGGTTTATAGGCTTTGCAGTTAAGGAAGATCAGGGCTGGTTGGGAAGCCCAGAAAAGACTGTGATTTACAACTCAAACTTACGGGAAGAATCTTAGGTCAATATTTAAATCTCAAGATCAGTACTCACATAAGCTGAAGGGTACACGGAAAAACAGACCAGTAGGCTGGAAGGACAGAGCTATAGAGGAGTAGAAACACCTTAAACTACAGAATATGCCCGGGTGGGAAAGCTGGTATCTGTATTGCCACCCGAAAAGCTCCGCACTTTTTCTTGAAAGTGGGCCAGGAGCTTATCCTCCAGTGCTTACTTTAGGGAACTTGGACCTTCCAATTCACGCCTAGGGTGAGGAGTTCAGAAGTTTCTCTCCCCTCCCTGCAGCTTTGGGAGGTGAAGTCCAGTCCCTACAGAGTGGTCACTCTGAAAGACCCTCAGCCTTGCTGTCCCACTGTTATCCCCCGAGTAATTATACTTGAACAATTCAGGGAGCACAGAAACGCCCACCAGGCTCCTGTGCTTTTCAGTGAGTTGCCTTTGCTTCCCTGGAGACCTAGGTGTGGGGGTGGACGTGGTTTTTCCTTTATGTTGTACAGACTCAGAGTCCAGCTTCCTTAAGCTATTATCTCACAGTCAGATGGGATGGGGAGGAGGACTGAGAATGCTAAATGCAAAGGACTCAAAAGGAAAAAGAGGAATGCAGAACTATTTTTGACAAAGGTCCTTGGCCGGAACAAAGAAGTCATTTGATCTGTGAAAGCCACCTGTCCTCTCCTCTCCCGGAGGACATCTAAGCTCAGTTTCCAGAATCCCTGTTCCCACACAGTTCCTCTAGAATGGTGGCATTCCCTGTGCCCGGATGCCCAAGGCATGCTCTCCTGAGCAGGGGAGAGTTTTTCCCATGCGTAGCTGTGGCTTTCATGTACAGTTGGAAAGCAGGCCACTGCTAAAGCTTTCAGGGCACACGTACACATGCAGCAACTCTTTAGATACTTAATGAATGAACAACTTTTTGTCCCACGTCGCTCTGTATCTAACATTTTTTGGTCTGTTGGGGACTTGAAAAGAGCATGAGAGGTGGAAGAGATGAAAGAGAAGGAGGATTATTGTTCATCCAGGAAAACCAGACAGTCCAGCACAAGAATGTAGCGGGATGAGATGGTGGCATCACTGCATGGGTTAATCTCAGCTTCCTTTTAGTTTCTCTCAAAGCAAAACTGCTGCACCCAGGCAGGATGAGTCACACCCACCAGCCCATTTGTCATCTCAGCCCGGCAGCCCCTGCTGGATTTACAGGGTTAACTATCAAACTGACCCTGTGTCAACGGCTCAGCAATGAAACTCAATCTCTTTGCTGATGTACGAGCCATCCCTAGGGCTGCACAAAGGTTCAATCGTGCTGTGGCAGCCTACAGGTGACCCATGCCGTGAACTACCTAGAAAATCTGGGTGGCCAGAAATTGCCTGCAGAATTAGAAGGCAGCGTGGCTGGCTGTAAGATGCAGAAGGGTTTGAGCTTCTGCCAGGCTAGCAGAAAAGGAACAGGGTAGGACAAGAATTCTTTGAGGGTTTGCAAGGCCACCTGGGGGTCTGCTGGACCCCCCAAAAGTGTAAACCTGATTTGCCTTTTATCAGGAAGCAATTTAAAAATGCGTGCCAACCTTTCTCTGCACTCTGATCATAAGTGGGAAACTTTGCTGAACGCTCCTTGAGAAGGAATTTGCTACATTCATAAGCAAAAGGAAAGGCATGGCCACCTGTTCTAGAAGCTGGGCCAAAAACAACAGGTTTGCCTGTGGCATTCCCACAACTGCAGACATCCTCCCCAAGTCGCAAGCAGCCCATTGTCCTCACACAGGAGAAGAACAAATACTTCATTCTAAAGCTGAAAAAAAAAATCAGATTCTCCAGACAAAACTGCCTACAAGACGGATTTCAAGCTTTTAACATCCTGCTAACTTCAGAAAAGACTCTAAAAAGAGAACAAGGTACATGCTACATTTCTGATCATCTGAAATGAGTCACATAGCTGCTAAATTCTTACAAGGCTAGGATGCTCCTGTTCCAAGGAAGCTGGGACTCAGTTTGATTAGCCCATTTTGCATTCTTTAGATTGGAATTAAAATGCCCAAGGACATCTGGCTTCATAATGAAAGTCTTCGTATTAATCTTTCCTCTGAGGATTAGAAAGTCCTTTACAAACATGATCTATTTATTCTCTGCCACAACCCCAGGAGAGAATGAAGGGCAATTTGATCCTCATTGAACAAATGGTGAAGTGAAGGCAAAGAAAGGTTAAGTATAAAGAGACACAGCAAGTTAGGGCCAAGTCTGGGAATGCATTCTCATCCACCCAGAAAGACTACCTGTGCAGGCTCAGGATCTCAAAAGCATGTTGGAGATGAAAACCGAACCTCTCCTTCAACATCCTTTTACTTATCATTCTGTAACCAGCATGTCGCGTGCCCAGTTTGTTGTGTGGTTTCCTTCATTTGAAAATCAAGCTTTTAAAGTTTAAAAAAGGCATTTCTGTTCTCATTTGTACCCACGCTGAGATCAGGCGGCTTTTATGACATCTAATAGGAAGATACTGTAACCGGAATTTTAACTATGCATCTGAGAAATGTTTCCTTTCAACAGATGTTTTAAGTTTTTGCACATGGTTTAGAAAGCTCTATGTCTTCAGCATATGTTAAAGTTTTAATTTCTAACCTGCTATCTCTTAGGAAATATTATAATATATGATATTACAATGGTAGGCCCTCTTTGGTTGCTTTGTCATCATTTCTTGAGTAGCTTTTCCTCATCCTCTGTGATGCCAGTTCTCAGTTTGCCTGGCTGTGGACTGCATGGGCTGCAAGCAGATCTGTTAATTGGTGGTTGCATGCTATCCACAGACATTCCAGCAAGTTCTAAGGCTAAGTATGTATGTGGATGTCTCTGGCTTTGATCCCTTGTGTGGTAAATAGACATCCAAGGTAGCTATGGCAACCTGGGCTGTGTGTGCTTCAGTGGTGTTGGTGGCGGGGATTTGGTCACTGGACAAAGAGTAATTTGTTTGATTAGAAAAAGATGGGGCCAAATCAGAATATTTTTAACCCATATGATTTAAAGATCCCTGTTCCTCCAAAATGTTTGGATTTTTCTTGATAGGCAAAAATAATTAATGGCTGACCACATCAGAGTATTTTGTGGATGTAATTTAAATTCTTTTTAATCGAATGGTTGCTACTTTCCAAAGCAACTTAGTTTATCGACGTCATCAATATCCCTGTTGTACTTAGTGTGTTTTTGATTTAAGAACTTGGTGAGACTTTTCAAAGAAAGAACAGGCTCCAGTTGGAGGTGTGCATTTCACTTATCCACCTGCAGGGGTCAGGCTTGAAGTTTCTATGGTGGAAGACCAGCCGGCGGATGCCTCTTCCCAGAGCCCCAGAGAATTACTCTGCTGATTTAGAACAGTTAGTTAGCAATTCTTTAATCTTATGACAATGGCTCCTGTGAATACGAGCTTACTCAAGGAAGAGAATATAAAATACACTTATTAAACAAAAGCCCAATAAAACCAGGTCAAACAGGAATCTAATTTCCATTTAGATATAGGGCAGTTTATCCGTTTGTTCTGGCCCTTCTATTTCAGACCAAACTCATCTCAGGGGGTTTGTTCTAGAAGGTTATTTGCCTAGTTTCATGAACAGACATGTTCTGGAAATTTCTTTAATGAGAGGACACAATATTATGGACCCATTGGGATACACAGGATTTTGTTCCTGCTCTGGAGGAAAATACTCATTGACAGGAGATTTAAATACTTCATGGCCTCCAGAAGCGGGTGTTACAGAACTCAAAAAGTTGAGATACACATACAAAATTTTCTCTAGGGGACTTCCCTAAAAACAAAACAAAAAAAACCTTGAAAACCAAAAACATTCACCTCAAAAACACCTTTTTTTTTTCTTTAAAGAAGAGGTTCTGGGTAAACAGGCAGTCACAGGGAAGAAACGCTGGCTGTTTCTGGTTCAAATGGATACAGAAGAGTTCCTTATGATAAGAATAATGGCAGAGCTCTCTTCAGCTCTTATATCATTTGACATGTACTCAGCACTAACAGGATTAATATATCCACTAGTTCATATACTGAAACTACATGGCAAGGGATTATTATATGCCAGGTGACTTTAGGCTCCAGGCAAGATTTTGATATGGTCCCTGTTTGCAAAGAACTTTCAATCTGATGTATAGTTTACTGTACTAGCAGCCCTGTGGGAGCTATTATATGGTGAAATGGCTGTTTGTTGACTTGTACTTTGTGTGTGTGTTGTACTGGGGACTGAACTCATACTGAGACACATCCTTAACCTTTTTTCCCCCTTTGAGACAGGATCTTGTTAACTATTACCCAACCTGGGCTCAAATTTTCATCATCCTACCACAGCTGCGGTTACAGGCATGCCTTACCATGCTTAGCTTCACAAATTAAATTTATTTTTAACTGATACATAAAGCGTAAGAACTGTCCATGTTTTGATGCATGTACACACTGTGGAATCTGTGTCCTCCCACATTTACCACTTTGCAGTGAAAACATTTAAAATCCTTTCTTGTAGCCTTCTGGAGCCATACACTAGATCCTCATTATCTGTGTCCGTCCCACCAGGCAATAGAGCACAGGAGCCTCTTACTTTTATCTAACTGCAACTTAGTATTCATTGATCAACCTTTGGCGTTGTGAGAGTTTGTTGTTTAAACCAGATCATTTTTTCATGAGAAATGATTGGCCCAATTGAAAAACACTATTTTGAAAAGTAATCTGAAGAATGTAAAATTAAATTCTGAGTTTGGGGGTCATGTCCCCACACTATACAGGATGTCAATACAGAAGAAGGAAATTGCCATACCATTGCAATAGGCCAATCTGACAATATTTGAAATACAAAACTTTGCACTAATTTTCACCTCTCTAGCTCCATCCTTCAATCTCTTGGTCCCTCAGAAGCACCTGCCCCAAATCTATCCTAATGTGCAGTGAATTCATAACTGGCCATTTTTTTCATCCTCCATCTCCTGCCTAAAAACCTTGCTCCTATTTTTTTGGAACCAGTGCATGGTTTGCAACACATGGTGAGAGAGAAGCCATATGAATGAGTTAAATTCATCTTAACCCTTTACCCCTTGGGATGAATCTTAAATTGGAGAAATCCAAGTAGTGGAATCTGTAGCTGCAAAATATATGCTTGCCCTTTCAGATACAATTCTTGGGGGCCAGGTCATGCCTTGGTCAGACCAGGTAGGACTTGCTGGCATGTCTGCTTATGGGTCAGACCATTTCATTTGCTCTTTCTCAGAAGTCTGATCCAACGTCTGGGCCACTGGTGTCTGTAAGAGTGACAGCCAGGAAGACAGACAAAGTGAACAGAGAAGGTGGCACGTATAGGTTTGCACTGTTTGTAAGTCCACTCTGTGCTGGGTACTACCTACTTGGGTTATAAGAAGTGGAAAGAAATAGCTACATCTATAGCCTCCACTTAGCCAGGGCCAGTACTTGAGATGGTGTATACACTTCCAGTGAATCATTTGTCTGCTTTTCTTGGGGTTCAGGTCCTCCTGAGCAAGACTCACATCTAAATTATCTTTGAATCCCCAGCCCAAGTATAGTGTCTGCAGTACAATAAGAATCATTAAATGTTTTATGGGCATATACTAGTAAATTATAGTAGGAAAGAGAACAGTGGAAAATGCTCTTAAGACATAGAGTGGTTATGAGGAAGTAAGAGCAAGAACTAATTGATTGCTAACAGAGAAAAATTGAAATTTGTTTTTGCTTAACAATTTCATTCTGATAACCCACTACTATTATGAACTATTAGACAATATTGGGTTATTTCGCTGAATTCAAATACCTACAATATTTGAACTGACATCAAGTATGAAAAGGTCCTTTAAAGACTTCTCCAAATAAAGCTTCTTTAACAGCAGTGGAATACCCATCTCTGACAAGAGAAAACAAAAAAGGGGATATGAATGAAGGGCCATTTTGTAGTGGAAAAAAATATATATGTGCATACAAAATAGTTAGGATAGGCATACAGCTACTTTCTCTTAATTCAATGAGAAGAAAGATTTGTACTACTATTGTTTAGACAAGATCATGCCTGCATCTTGCACTATGAATAACTACTACAAAGACAACAATATGAAATTTATTAATTATTGTAACTGTCCTACTAACCTGTTTTGAAACTGTCTCATTGCTATTTGTTTTTCAATAAAATTAATTAAAAAATTTAAAAAACCAATTTGGTTGTATTTTGGGTGAGGACCCAGCTTAGAACATGGCAAGTAGCTTGGCTTTTCTTCTGCTAGATGGGGGTGCAGAAATGATGATGATATGGGACCTGCCCTCTAATCACCCAAAGCCTGATAGCCAAGATGAAACCTGCCTTTTGTTCTCATTGAGTCCCGCATGATGCTTTAGGCCAAAAGCCCATGTGCAATTGGTTTATTTTGCCAGGTGAATGGCAGACCCAAGGTCACTCAGCAACTAAGAGAGCTTGTTTCTGGAAGTATTCCCCTTTATACAGATGGCAGCCACATTTTCCATACAGAAATTCAAGATATGTGACGGACAAAGCATTTTTGGTGCTTCTGGATATGACAGACTGAAAGTTATGATTTAAATGGTGCAATAGATGTTTCAGAGCCATTTCATGGTTTATGGAGGCAATAGGGCTGAAAGATTTTCAAACGGTACATGCTGGATTGTTAATTGTTGTATATCGAGTGTTAAGAGTGATGCTTAGGGGTTTTATTTTGCAGCACAGGGGAATTAAAATTAGGGCTTTTGCACTGAGCTATACCCTAGCCCTTCATAGGTCTTTTATACAAGGTCTTGCTAAATTTTTCAAGCTATGCTCAAACTTGCAGTCCTCCTCCTCAGCCTCTCAGAGTGCTAGGAGGTATGTGTCACTATGCCTGACTAGGCTGAGTTGATTCTGATGTGATCGTCTTTGAGCAGGGAGTAGTTTGCGGGCAAATGGAATTCATTGAATGTTCTGGTAGATTAGCAATAGCTAGATGAATAGCCAGATAAATAATATATCAATAGTGCATATTTATATATTTATACAGGACTGACTCTTTCATGTAAAATACATTATGAATTGAGAGAAAAATTACTAGTTGAGAATTTAATGGTTGTAGGTTGAAATTTTAGTACAATAAAGTTTCAGCTCTATCACTGAGCAAGGTGGGAGCAAATGTACACTTGGAATTTAAGTCTTCTCAACTCTGATTTATGCCTGAACCGCATGTCTTCTATCTAGTAAGGTATAATTTGGATACTTTCAGTCACAGGCTGTAATTTAATGTGTTAATAAATTCCAAGATAACTGGGATGGGTTTATGGTTTATAATGAGTCAAGTCAGGAAAGACTGTATCATTATTTAGGAGAAAGTGCTATCTGGAAACTCCACGTAGACAAATGGGCTTCTATTTGAGTTTTGTACTATTACAATTTCTGCCATGAGTTGTAGGTAAATATGAAAATGTCAAATAATACAAAATAGGAGGATTATGTTTATCCAGAAGAAAAGTTTAGAGTGAGGTGGATCTTTTTCTCATGAATTAATCAACTGTGCTTTGTGGAATGTGACAACTAGAAGGGAGAAAACTGTGCTCTTCTAGCCTGTGTATGCTGAGGAAAATGGAAGAGAAAAATGGCTTTTCAGTGAATGATGCTGTCGAGATTCTTTTTTTGGTCAGTGTTTAATGTGAATTTCCAAGGAGATGATGTTGTTTTCCTTTTTATATGGTTCTGAGTGAAGGAAGGAAAAATCATAATAATTAATTGAGAGGGGTGTGACTTTCTGAATAGATAATGCTAGACTATTGAACATGATAGGAGACTATTAAATAATGAATATTTATTGCTTAGTGCTTCCTAGGCTGCAGGAGACACTTTCTGAATAGTTTTCCCCTTTTTAATATAGCCGCTTTCAGAATTGAAAACTTCACATGTAAAGTACATTGTTTTGGTTTAACTAACAAAGAGTGAGAAGACATGAATTGTTTGTGACAGTCCCGAACATTGATAACAGAAGACATTAATGCCTGCAGACACAGGCTACATGCTAAAAATCTGGAAGCAAAAATGCTTATTATGTTAGGCCAACGTGCTTTGACCTAGTTTTGTTTTTCTGCCTAGAAATTATGTCAGTATTAGTTACATCATGCCCGCGGATGAGCAATTTCACATTCTTGTTTATTTCAGTGCCTTATTATTAGTTTTGTATATTTAGTTCTGACCTCTGAGGAGCCAAACTAATCCTCATTGACTTGCATTTTCCTTTTGAAATGAGACTTCTGCCTGTAAAGAGAGGGGATTTTATGTATTAACAAAACAATCTAAGATACATCTTCAAAGACATTCATTTCTCCTTGATCCGGAGTCCCTGCCCTCTTGAAGGCTAGAGAGGCCATCCAGTTTTCTGCTGATCAGAATGAGTCTTGCTTTCTTTGTCTTACAGGGATGAAGAGATTGCCATGCTTAGGACTGCCACAGTTGGATAATAAAATAAAATAAACCAATTAGGTTGAGGGACAGTCCCAAACCAGCTAGTGTCCTTAACTTCGCCCTTTTCATGCTTCTGCCATGCTTGCTCATCCACTAGAAACTGGTTAACATATTTTTCCTATTTAACATTTTTATTGAATATTTTTCAGATGAATTGTTTTGTTTTTGAAGAGTTTTTTTTTCTCTGCCATTTAATGCTTTATATCACTAGGGGAAAAACCATTTAATTCTTTCATACATTTATGAATTCTAATCTTCAAAGAATATAAGTTCTTTTAGTGATCAACTTACATCAAATTTACAAGTCTAATTTGCTACCAAAAGACCTTGAACTGTTTTTGGTGCACATGTCTTAGCATTCCTTATTAACAAATGCAATCAGGCAAAGACCCACAAGAATACGTATTTGTGGTTCCTCTGCAAAAATCTACCATTTGCTCTTGTTTCCTAATTAAGGCTTTGAAGGTTAAAAATCCCTTTGTTGTTAGCTCTTTTGCAAATCCTCTGTCTGAAAGCAGAAAATGTAAGAAGAGAGTATGCTCTTCAAAGCATAACCAGACCAACTGAATTTTAGCCAGGTAAATTGCTGATTAGCTTTGGATCATTTAAAGAAACAGTATGAAAGCAATCGGGATAGGCTCAAGTCCTAATTGTGTGATCCCAGGGGACTTCAAACATTGTTTGAAACAGTCAACCCAGAATTTTGTGTTCCTGTCTGATCCTTATGCTAATTTGAATAATGCCATCCCAAAGAAAAACTTCATTGGAGGATTTCTCAAATCCCTAATTGGTACATAAATATTGTCATTATTAAGCTGGTGGAAGTTGTATTACATAGTATACTATGTTTCCAGTGGTGACAGCCATTCCTACACAAAATTTTCTGATTGTTGGAGGCACATGCAAATATATTTCCCTCATTGTATGCAAACAGTGACCTTCTGTATATGCTGTTTTGTCTCGGCATTTTTCTCCACTTTACAATGTATCTAGGAGATCTTTCCATAACAGCACAGAGAACTTCCCCCATTTTTTTAAACAGCTGCATAGCATCTCGTTGTGACAAGGTGCCATAATGCATTTGACTATTCTCTTATTGGTCACACGAACAACTTCCAATCTTTGCAACGTTGACCAGAAAAAGTACAATAAGCAGAAAGAAAAGTTTGTTGTGTGCATTTAAACCAGTGTCTTCTCTGTTGCCAAGAATCTTCTGGATTCACAGTTATCCTCTTCTTTCTGATTCAGGATCTCCATTTCCTCACAAATGGAGATTTTGTTTGTGGGTATAAATTTCCTTTACAAGAGGGATACTTATAGTCTTTCTTTGGGGCTCAAAATAATCTTTATGTGAAGGAGGCATACTTCCTGTGGTTTATTCTGGTCTCTTATAAAGGCAACATGTAGCAACCCAGGACAATGCTGTATAGGGCCTGAGTGTTTCACCCCTACCGAAGCCTGAGCTGAGAGAACCTGAATCTTTTATAATGGAGAGTGAGTTTGCCTTCAGGTTGGTCTGGAGGGAGAGACTATCTCTATTTTTAAAGGGTATTCACTACATGAATGTTTTTGAAATGATAATTTGGAACAAAGGCAGTCAGCCTCTCTGTCCATAGAATGTACAGAAATGTAAGAGATCCATGGAGACTTTTTTTTTCCAGTTATAATCCAGTGCAGCATATTTTGACCTTTGTTCCTCAACACTTGAAGAGTTTTGTAGAACTGCTTAGGACAGGAAGAAGGAGGAGGCTATTGCTCAGACACACAAGGAAGAAATGAGGTAGAAAAGGTCATCCTCTAGTCTTCCATCATTCTACTAAGCACTCATGTCTGTTTTCCCAAAACATTGGGCTTCTGATTTAGATTTAATTTGAACACAGTAATCTCTCTTTTAAAAAATTAAAAAGAAAAGTAAAATGCTACGTCTAGTACAATAGTGTTTTGATGTTATTTTGACAGTAGTGAACTATTGCATAATAAGAGAATGACTTCAGGCAGTGCAGCTAGAAGCTTGAGACCCCAGTAGGAGTACAGCGAATTTTCCTTTCCCTCTCTGAAGGTTTGATATTTGAGTCCATGAAATAAACTGGCAACAGGTAGATTAGCAAGAAAAAATGTGTGAAAGTCCATTAGTGAATATGTGTATATAGGAGCTGCACAAAACATGAGACCAGAAGAAGGGTGGAAGCTTAAATAGCATTTTGAATTACAGGACCCTCCAAGGGCTTGAGGCTTCTAGAGGGAGAAGCAAACAAGTCAGGGATGGTGAGGAAAGAAAGTGCGTGCTGACTAAAAAGTTCTCTTATTGAGGCAGATCAAAGTCCCCCAGGTAATAGTACTCAAAAGAATAAGTGGCACTGACCAAACTTCAGGTGGGTTTCCTGTGATGTAATCTTTGAGTTGATAAGATTCCAAAGAAAGCGTTCATCACAATCACTTCCCATTGTAGAAACTGCTTTTCCCCCAATAAGAGAAATTCAGGGCACTCCCCACTCCCACATACATCTGGACATATGAGGCAGGAGGTCAGAGAAATCCTGGACGAAGTCTGTGGGTTGTATCTGAAGCACTCAGCATGGCAACGATCCACATTTTGGGGAATCATTTTCTGAAACCCAACAGATCCTTAGGGATCCTCAGGGATCTTCAATCTTGAATTATTTCTAAAATCTTGCAACCTTCTTTACTCATAAAATTGAAACAGCTTACTAGTTTGTATACTGACTAAATAAAGTATTATATAAAAAATGACATATAAAGCACATAGTGATTAGTTAGATACGAAGCAGTTCGAAATGTCAAGTTAGGATCTTTTTCTCAAGAAGCAAATTTCAGAGAAGTTGGAATTTCATAGACACCTCCATCTGTCCCAAAATAACATACATTCACCTACACTAAGGTATGCATACGTATATGTATGTATATGTACACAAATTAGGATAATGTATCAAGTGTTTATAATGACCCCAAAACATTTCTTTATGCAAAGGTATGTGTTCATGTGTATATTTGTATTTACTGTATATGCACACATGTATATATGTTTAAATACGCCTGTAGAATGTTAGAAAACTGTTTTCTTGTATGTGTGTGTGTGTGTGTATGTGTGTGTGTTACAGGGGATCAAACTTGGGACCTTGTGCTTGCCAGGTCAGCACTTATGCTGCTGAGCTATCTCCCCAACCAATGAAAACTATTTTGTTTTTACTGAACAATATACCCATATAATATAAATTCTTCTAATGTCATTTGTGGATATGTCACTTATCATTAATTTTCATAATCTAATCCATGAAAACGTTTCTTCTTCATGTATTTTGTTCTTTGTAGCACTTTGAATTTTTTAACATTTACAACTGGGTGTGGTGGCACGTGCCTGTAATCCAAGCACTCAGAAGGCTGAGGCAGTAGGATCGTTGAGAGTTCGAGACCAGCTTGGGCTATAAAGTGAGTTCAAGGGCAGCCTGAACTACAAAGTGAGACCCTGTCTTAAGAAACAACAATAAATAAATAAATAACTTCATCTGTATATTTATAGTCATAAATTAATTTGTATTCATACTCATATTCATGTATTTATATTTTTAATGAAAATTAAAAATAACAAGCAGAATAGAGTAAATATAAAAAGTAGAAATGAAAAAGAAAGATGATTATTATTATTATTATTATTTAATACTGGGGCTTGAACCCAGAATTGCTCTACCACTAGGCTCTATGTTCAGCCTTTTACGAAAATGAGTTAAAAAATAATTTTGAGATAGGGTCTTCTTAAGTTGCTCAGGCTGGACTCCAACTTTCTGTCCTACCTCACGCTCCCTACATGTTGAGATTGCAGGCATGTGTCACTACGCCTGGCTAAGAGAGCATCTTAGAACACATAGTGTCAAGAGTGACCACTACAAAATTCTAAGGACAGAATATTGGCCAACTCTACAATTGTGAATGCTGTCATTTGAATAGTCTCTTTTCCCAGAGCACTGTTAGTACAGAAGCACAGTTTTTGTGGAGGTTTGGGGGTTTTTTTCTTCTCTTTCTTTCTTTCTTTTTCTTTCTTTTTTTTTTTTTTT
>NDGM011059708.1:0-10843 GCA_002564305.1 Octomys mimax
TGCTGCAGGGTTCCACGCTGGGCCTGGGCTCTGGGTCGAATGAGGATCCAGCGGGCCCCGGGTAGTCTCACTCACACACTGGGCCTGGGCTCTGGGTCAGATGAGGATCCAGTGGGCCCCGGGTCATCTCACTTACGCGCCAGGTCTGGGTTCTGGGTTGAATCAGGATCCGGTGGGCCCCGGGCCTTCTCACTCATTGCCAATTGATGTTTTAAAAATATTATACTAAAATATTATTCATTTTGATTACTAAGATTTGGAATGCTCCCTCAAGATTCATGCCATACTACCTCAAATGAGTTCCCACCCTGGATGATTGTATTTTATTCTAAGTTGAATTGCCATTGGGGGACCAAGAGGGAGGTCTAATCCAGAGGTGCAGTAGGGAGGGGGCGGGGCTTGTTCTAATGGACAGTGTGGTCAGGACAACTACCCGGCAGCTGTCTCTGCTTTGGAAAGGCTGTGCCTTGTCTCTATAATGTATGTTGACCCAAATGACTATGAACAACAGTACATGCTGCTCCAGTTTTAGCAGTATTTCCAGTACCCTACCCCCCAACATTGCTCAGAACAGGAATCGCAGCTCTAAACTATATCTTGCAGCATGTGAGGATGAGCTGACGTGTGGCTCTCGTGAGCTAACGGACCCACCGACTGCTGATCCGGGGACAGAGGCTCGCCAGGTTTCACATCTTTGTTTCCTTTATTGGGGAAGACCTGGAGGAACCAGTGGGCCCAAAGTTACCGGCAACTTTTGGGGGGTTGTTTTGAAACAGAGTCTTATCAGTAGTTCAAGCTGGATTTGAACTCAATTTGTAGCCCAAGCTGGCCTTGAACTTGCAGTAATACTCTTGCCTGAACTTTCTTAGTACTGGAATTACAGTTATGTGCTCCCATACCTGGCTTTATTGATAATTTAAAACCACTCAAATTATCAGAGTAAACTGAGGAACTTGGGTGCCTGAATCGTGGTGGATAATAAACTGCTATGACACATCACACAATTGAAGATAAACAATAGTAGTGGACGTGGGGCTTTGCAGGGCGTAACTCTTCCAAAGAAAATATCTACATACAGTGAGGACAAAGCGTAGTACTGGAAATGCTAGTGGGAGTACTGGCACTGTGGTGGTGGGGAGAGGCAGAGCCTAGAATTGCTGATTTCTTCTCACTTCTGCAAACCAGTGAATAGAAGTATCAGTGCAGCTGGATGCAAATGGCTGTCGGTAGAAGACAGGCTCCCGAATATCTGGCTACACTGACACGTTTGTGATTATCTTAAAGGTGACGGTTCTTGAGTGTTACTGGTACTGGGCAAGGACCATGTATTTTACACAGAATCACCCATTGAATTCTTATACCAAGGCTGGAAGATAAACTCTGTTTTGCTCCCAGTTACAGATGGGGAAACTGACAAGGGAACACTAGCACTGGCCTAAGCACGCAGCAAGCGCAAGAGCTGAGGTCTGAACCCAAGCTGTCTACGCCAGGTGTCTGCACTCTGAAGCAGTCCCTGTTCTGTCTCCAAGTTTAGCTTGTTTAATTTAAAATTATAGTCCTATTTGGTTTTTTCACTTGACCTTATGCATATTTTCATGGAATATGCTTAAAACAAAAATGTTCATGTTACGTTTTTAAAAGTGGTATCCTCTTCATGTTTGCTGATGAACACTTACAAATATCTGAATATCATGTTCTCCATGTGGAGTATCTGTCCTCCTCCATGCTGCGTGTGTGCACGGCATGATTTCCGCCGCACCACGACGTCAGCACTCCCAATCCTGGGGTCTCCCACGTCTGCAAGCACATATACCTAAATGGAGTCTTCTTCTTACACTAACTAGAGATTGGAATTTTTCAGAACAAGTATTTAAAAAGCATGAAACTATATAAGGAGAATATGAGATATGCTATATTTAAAGGTGAGAAAAAGCAGCCTATTCTAGCCTTTTTTTCCCCTTTTCTTCCCTGTACCAGGAACTTGAGCTCGGGTGATGCGCTTGCCAGGCAAGTGTTTATTCCACTGAGCCATCTCCCCGGCCTAATAACCTATTCTATTACTTTCTATTCTGTTCAGCTTCTGTGGCAGCTTCACATTTCATGGGTGAGAGTGACTGGCGCACTCAAGGCAGGCGCTGGAAAGCCACAGCCAGGGACCAAGGGACAAAACAGCAAAAGCGCTGAAACACAAGGCACCAATGCCTAGAGGGTCTTTTAAAATACTACGAATACAATTTCTATTTACCTTTATTGTAAAGACCAACAGATCTGGAATTCCCACCTTGTTAGGAATAGCTTTACTAGAGGTTGGCTGCAAAATGGCCCTTAGTATTTTTCACTAAAATGTCTTTGCTTCTTAGCGAGGATGCTGCACAGTTACAACTACTTACTCAGGGCTATGATTTAGTGTATTTTAGGTTGTGAGTTTATGGCTGTAAGAGGAAAGAGGGCCTATTCTTTACCTCCGAGCAATTCTCCATTGATGATAACATAAATGTATTTTTAAAATGTGGTAGCAAAATTGAATGTTTTTAAAAACACTGGCAAGGAGGAGTGCAAACATGGTGGGCTCGGGGAAAGGGTGAGCACTTTCCAAGCAGGCAAGGATGGCAGCTCTGAGCTCAAGCCAAGTGCAGCCTGGCCTGGGTGACCCTGTGGTCCTCCAGTGTCCTGGTCCCCAGGGCCAGTGACAACTGACCTCTCCACCTTGGGTTCCTGTTACTGGTTGTAGAAGGAGGAAGACTCGCAATCCTTTCTCACTGTGAGTCACAAATACAAACTCCCCCAGATTGCCAGGAGCCTGAGGGAATTTTTTTTGTTCCACCCTCTTTTTTTTTTTTAAGGAGACAGAATATGATCCCTAGAGAAGTGACCTTGCTAATCCGTGCTGGACCCAGGCTAGACAACGCCGTGTGCCTTCCCCCACTGTCCCACCCATGTGATGGTGGGAAGCTGCCAGCCTCCACGACAGCTTCCCCAGCAGCACCATCATGAAAACCCTTCCCTCGGGCACTGGAGCAATTACAAGGGATGATGTACAGGCCACCCGTGCTGTACCAGAACTTACCTTAGGCATGCAGGGCTTCAACCAGAGTGCAAGGAATTCTATAACCAACAACCAGACAGGAGTGCCCTGGGCACCATTAGCCCAGCTGTTTCTCTTACTTACAAAATGAAACGCGAATCATTTGAGTTTCTCGTATATTTTCAGACTCTCCTTGAAGAAGATTTGAAGAAAAATTGTGCTTTTACCCAACAGATCATTTCTGTCCTCTGGAATTGCCACTGATGGTCATAAAACCGGTATCTGTCCTGGCAGCAAGCAGGGGCTGTCACCTTAGGGCTGATGTACATTCTTCCCTTCAAAAAGAAATTCCTCTCAAGCGCTGAATGTTGATTTCAGGATGTCAGGGATGCCAGGCCAGGCCTGCCTTTTACAGAAAGGTCACTCCTGGAGGGCAGATATGTGCGCCGGGCCTCAATTAGGCGGGGTCAGGTGGACAGACACGGTGTGCAGAGCCAGAGAGAGGATGACGGATGACAGGCTTTCCGCTCTCCGGAGTGTGCTTGATCTGACAGGACAAGATGAAATCAGCGTTGCCACTGCCCTGCTTCCTCTGCAACCTCTTTGCTTCGGCACGTCGAGAGTGAAAATAGGCTTCAGGGGTTCTGCAGCCTCCAAACTGGCTGCAGTGAATCTTTGCATGAATGAATTTCCCACTACATTTTCTTCTTTCATCCTCAAGGACATATATGTATAGCATTCTCTCTGTCTCTGTCTCTCTGTCTCTCTGTCTCTGTCTCTCTCTGTCTCTCTGTCTCTGTGTCTCTCTGTCTCTCTCTGTCTCTCTCTCTCTCTCTCTCTCTCTCTCTCTGGGAAAAGAATTGCTGTTTCTTTACTTGATCCTTTATGAACTAAAGAATTTCCCTGTGCGTGTCTACGCCTATCTTCCTACGCAGTTCTGTTGAACTTACACACCTATTTGTAATTCTTAGCGTTTTGTGCTTACCAAGATTTTCTCAGACAACATTAATTTTCTTTTCCTTTCTACCATGAAGAGTCTTCTATTACAGCTGCATTCATATCTTACCTTGCTTAGCAATTTATTTTTATTTATTTCTGTTGTGAACTTTAAAAATGTACTTATTTATTTTTAATTTTTCATAGTTTGCAATGCATGTTTACATCCCTTGTGTGGAGTCAGCACATGTACAAACAGGTTTAATTCCTTTTTCAACCCCCTCTCCCTCCCTTTCCTCACTTCTCCCTCCACCTCTGGATCCCTTTGGGGGAAAAGATCTGTATGGATAAGGGGTAATCTCAGTTATTTATATTTCTCCAGTAGAAACTAAGCATTTCCTAAAGGAGGTCTTCACAGGAACGTTCAGCTGTCAAAGCCCTTCAGCATCACCCTTTTGATCTCAGGGAACTTACAGATGGCCTCTATTAGTGTTTCCTAAATTTTTTTTATTAAAAAGTTTAGTCAAAGAAGACAAGACCTTAGGGAGGTCTTTAACGTCAGATAAGTAAAGAGGAATGAGAAAGATGTGGCTATTCAAGACTTTTCATGTGGCAGCTGTCCTGGAGACCGCGAGCCCTGCTCGGAGTGGCACAGCGCGGTCAGGAGCAGCATCCCTAGAGAAGCAACCTTGCTAATCCGTGCTGCACCCAGGCCAGATGCCACCGTGTGCCTTCTCCCCCACTGTCCCACCCATGTGATGGTGGGAAGCTGCCAGCCTCCGTGACAGCCTCCCCAGAGACATCGTTATGAAAACCCTTCCATTGGAGGGGTGAGGAGATGGGCACTGAAGGTAAATTACGTGCGAATAATGTGCACACACACCACAGCCAAACAGGAATGTTTCTGGCCAAGAAAAGGGGAAATAAATAAGGCTCACTGCCAGCAGGGAAGACGGCAGTCAAGTGGCCGCCGCTCTCTGGCTTAGTAACAGCGTCCTTCAAATGGATGCAGCTTTTACCTCTCTAGTGATCATTAGCTCCTGCCTGCAGATGGGAAAGTACCCAAGTCGCATGCAGCTCAGAGGACAGGTCCGGAATGGACAGTTACAGGGCATCTCCGTTGGGCTATCCCATACTCACCTTATAGCAGGTACTGAGAGAAGATGGTGAACCCTGACTGAGAGCCTCCCTCCTCCTGAGGGTGGTCATGGTAGGGGTCACTTGTGGAAAGCAGAACAGGAGGGCAAAAGGGGAAAAGCCAACTAGCTAAGGCAGCCACAGTTGTTAATTCTTGTAAACAAAAATGGTGCTCATATCAACTATACTACCCTAAACTGCACGAGCAGCGGGACGTCACTAGCAGACAGCACAGGCCACCAGACCGCGGGGTTAGATAAGCATTTCATTCTGCAGATGGCGAACAGAGCACTGTTAGTTCTACGTTCTCCAATTACTAGGTGGCAGCGCCACATGTGTGTAATCTTAAGAGAGAAATCTGTCAAATAAGGATAATATATTTCAAAACAGTTACATTAAATGAATTCCAAGAGGTAGTAGATCAGATTAGATGAGAAAATTGAGAGAACAAGACAAAACAAAACAAAATCTAGAACTCCATCCACCCGAAGAATCTGGATGTCACTTATGGAGGAAAGTTTAAACCACACAGGAAAAAGGAGGTTGAGAAAGAGGACCAAGAGGGCCCAAGCTAGAAGCTGCACCAACAGAGCAGAGCATCAGGAAGGAAGGAAAGCAGATGGGGCTCTGGAGGGAGAGGGCCAGGACACAAAATCCACCTGGAAGTAAAGCCCAGAACAGGTGATGATTTTAAGCCAAGAATTGCTTGAAATAGGAACACATTATTTAATTCTACTGGGCAGAGAGCAGCCGATTCACTGACACTGATTCACTGACGAGGAGAGACAGCTAACAAAAGAGGACACTTTTAAGCCCAAGGGGTATGGTTGGTTATTGGGTTTTAAAACAACCTGTGAAAGAAGATCAATCTGCATTCATTTTCACAAGCTGTATCACCCACATAAGGCAGCAGGCTGGGGAGGAAATGACTCAAAGTCATTTAATAAGGCAGATTTCACTCAAACTGACTGAGCCTAGAGATATTTATTCCAAAATAAGAGAGCTGGGTGAATTTTAAAGTCATAAAAAAAGCCAGTAATTCTTCAGAAAATATGGATGATGGGAAATAGGGACATCTCTCATAAAAGTTCCAGGTCATGGGTCACCTGAATCAATTTTACAACTATCTAGTTTTAGAATCAGATCATAAAGTAGCCAACTTGTAAACATGCAAGCACTTAGAGGCTTGGCACTAAAACTAATAATCAAGGGACACAAAGCTTTGTTTCTCAAGATGAAGCATGTTTCTCTCTCTCTCTCTCTCTCATCTATCAATCAATCAGTCAATCAATCAATCTATCTATCATCTAGGTATCTATCCATCCATCTAGCTATCTATCCATCTAGCTTTGTTTTGCAGTAGGGTCTCACTAAGTTGCTAAGTTGTCCAGGCTGGGCTTCAGTTTGTGACCCTCCTGCCTCAGTCTCCCAGAGTGCTGGGATTGCAAGTATGCACCACTACTTCCAGCTTGTGATTAGTTTTATAATAAACACTGATAAATATGTAACTCGTTTTACTTTCTTTGTTTATTCCCGTATGTTGATATACAGCTTGAATTGTCATTTACAAAAATGTGTTGGGTATTTCAAAACTGATAGTAAGATAACAAGTACTACCAGTATATCTTAAAAAAACAAAACACTACTATACAATATTGCTTTCAGGGCCAGCAAGATGGCTCAGTAGACTAAGTGCCTGCTTAGGCACGTGCAAGGACTGAGGTTTGATCTCTGGCACCACATGCCAGGCCAGCCTGACCCCAGAGACACTGAGCCAGCAATAGAGACCAGGGTTTGGCGGCGCATGGCTGGAATCCCAGTGCTAGGGAGGCTGAAAACAGGAGGGTCACTATGCATCCGAGCTGTACAGTGAGACCCTGTACCAAATACATTTTTTTAAAATTGCTTTTTAAAAACTCAGTAGAACCATATGTTCCTGACAAGGGGTGGGGGGACAGGGGCTGGTGAGAATGCTATTTTTGGACTTGAACATGGATTTTCTTTTAGCATTTGAAAATCATTCCAAAAGATATGGAACATTATACACTGACATTTGGAGAGAGCTTGTGAGGATCAAATATGTCTTGGGACACAAGTTTCATGTGGTCACCAATACTAGCACGTTCAAGCACCTCTGACCAGGGAATGTTTCTGGGCAGTTCCCTACCTGTGCCCAGTGGACAGCGCATAAAGTAGGCTCTGGCTGCTGGCGTGGCGGAAGCTTGTCTAGTTAGCACCGTCTGCCAGGTGCTCATCTTGGATCCAGCTCCAACAGGAGCCATACAACACCGAAGCATTCCTCCAGATGAGGGTGAGTTCAAAGCAGGGTGAACCTGTGGTGACCCCAACTTGCAGGCCACTCCTTCCTGCAGCACGTCTCGTTTGTCGGCCAGCGTCAGCTCCACGGCTACAGCACATGGCCTGGAGGTGGCTGTGGAGGCACAGCACAGCTCTGGGATTGCTGGCCACACGACCGCTTAGACCTCAGTCACCACAGGCAAACTGCACACCAGGCTCTACTGCACATGCTAGCTTGGAAGTAAAGGAGGTAATTCACAGAGCGTTTCGGCATGTGGTAAGTACTCAATAAATGTGGGCTTTTGCTGGCATGGTCTTTGGCGAAAGACTTGAAGTCTGAGCATGTAAAGACTCTGGCAAAATACTCAGAAGACAAATAAATGGTTGGGTTCTAGGAGTCTACACTGGCAGCAGAGAGTAGTGCTGAAGGGATGCATCTACTGGATGCAAAAAACAGGGCTGAAGGCAGAGCTCTGCAGGACCCAGCAGAGCGTGATGTAAGACACAGCGATGACGTGGGTATGAAGAACAAGCCAGGAGTGGGCACAGCCACCACTGCCCTGGCCTCCCACTGCCGTCAGCCAGGCCAGACAGCTTGCAGTGGGAGTGAGGGAGCAGCCCAGCCTGCGGCCATGAGCAGACTGGCGGTCCAATGGGGACCTGGAGCCGTGACCTGGCCTCATTAGAAACAGGCAGCAATGCCCTTGAGTGGACCACGTTTCGTGGACAGCCAGGCCATCTGCAGAGTAAGCAACACATGGCATGGACAATTCACAGATAAAAATAGCCAAACAAATGACAATCAAGATCTACAACTAAAACAAAGATTAATTCATGGATGTGCTTACAAGTTAGCTTTGTGCGTGTATGTGTGTGTGTGAGTGTGTGTGCGTGCGTGTGTGCATGCGTGTGTGTGTGTGTGTGTGTGTGTGTGTATACTGCGTCCAGGTACTTTCTGTAAAGTCAGTTATGTTGGCAGGGCAGAAAGGTTTCTGAGGCAGGGAACGTTAGTCCCAAATGCTTACGTTTGGAGAAATCTCGTGGCTATGTGGTCAGTCTGCATTGACAGGACGTCTGTAGGGAACCACGTGCTGCCTTCTAACTTCTGAGAGCTAAACAACCAGCCCCTCTCCAGAAGTGAAGCTCAGGTGGGACTTAAATACATTAGGTGGCATAGATCAGAAGCCCAGAGCATCTCACGGGAATTCATAGCGCGACATAAAGCAAGCTTCCCTGGTAGAGCTCTCACACCTCAATAGGAGTATGTCCGCGATCAGAGCGTCTTCTCACAGAGACGCACTCTGGGCATGTTTCCCAGGTACCACTTACTTTTAAGTACCCTGCGTATGTTGTCTAGTTTAATTCTTGAAACAGCCCAGTAGTGAGGGTGATATTATTATGCTTATCTTATAAACAGCACAGGAAAAGGAGAGAAGTTAGGTAAGTTCTCTGGGTTAAAAAGGAGAGAAGAGTAGGGCCCTGAAACCGCATCTCTGCCCAGGGCACAGTGAGGCCCTGGGAGAGCTGCCACCAGGCTCCCAAGCACAGTTGGCCACTGGGAATGCCCCGCTGGACATGATCCTCCATCTTCAGGGCTTTCTCTGTCTCTGTTTTCTCCCCAGAGTGCTAGCTGATGACAGCAGGCAAGCACATGCTCACTAGTTTGTAAAATTAGGTTAAAAAAAGAATCCAAACCCCAAACACAAAACACAGCCCATAGCAAAGCCAAGCCACAGTGCTCTCAGGAACCCTGCAGGCACGCTGAACTGGCTAAGCTGTGAACCCTGCAGGCACCCTAAGCACAGCTTTCGGTTTGTGGCTCCAGAGGCTGAAGGATCAAGCCGGGTTAGCAGGCGCTGAGGTGCTGGGTGCCGAGTGACAGCAGGACTCGGGTGTACACCAGCTTCCTCAGCATGCCCTGCAGGCCACAGCCACGTTCTCCAGCACCAGTGCCATGCCAGCCATGCCGGCCAGCCGGCCGTTCCTCTCAGAGAGCGAGGGTTCGTGCCTCCTGCAAGTCCTCACTCTTCCCTCCATCTGGGTCGTCTCCTTCCTGTGAGCAGCGTCAGCGAACCATGCTCAGACAGCCCCTGCTTCCAGCAAGCACTGCACAGTGCTGTTCTCTAAGGTGACACTGTAAATGTCCTCCTGCTTGGAGAGCAGCTTCGGATCTTCCAGAAATGAACACTAAAGGGAAGGGTTCTTTATATTTGTTCTGTACGTCCTAGAGTTTACTGGCTATTCTCACATCTTGTTCATTTGCTTTGGAGGCAAGGCAGTACTTCTAGATCATGGCTTTTTGGTGGACAAAAAAGACTTAGGTTTAATGTTGCCATGGTAAACTGGATAACGCTCCCCACTGCCGAGATAGCCACAGCTTGTTCTAACCCTAGAAATCTGCAAATATGTTATTTTATATGGCAGAAGGGACATTATGGGTTTGATGAAAAATATTTATAGAGCAATTATGCTGGATTATCTGTTGGGCCCAATGTAACTACAAGGGTCTTAAAAGAGAGAAGAAATTGAGTTATAGAAAAGAGGAGGCCTGACCACGGAGCTGCAGGTCACTCGTGCTGCTCTTCTGAAGACAGGAGAGGCATCTCTGACCAGGAAAGACTGAACAGCAAAGAAGTGGGTTGCCAGGGTTGGAGAGATAGCTCGGCAGCTAAGTGCCTGCCTGGCACACGCGAGATCCCAAGTTCGATCCCTCGTACTGCCCGCCGTGCCAGCCTGGAACACCAGGTGTGCCATGTGGCACAGAAGCCAGGCATGGTGGCACGGGTCTATAATCCCAGCGCTGGAGAGGCTGAGACGGGAGGATCACTATGAGTCTGAGTTGCGTATCAAATAAACAAACAAAAAAATAAATATTTAAAAAAATTAAAAAAAAAATGGATTGCCATTGGTGCTTCCAGAAGAAACAGCCTTACCAACTCCCGATTTCAGAGCTCTGGTTTCCAGGGGCTTCCGCACAGCAAGCGTGTGTCATCATGCTGTAGGCAACTAAGTTAGATAAAATCTTAGAGGCAGTCAGCCAGGGCTGGGCGCTCCAGTGCAGGGCGGATACCTGGCAGCTGTGGAGGCAGGCACCTCCGCGCGCCAGCCCTCGAGACAAGTGGTAAACAAATGCACCCACGTACCTCCCAGCCACAGATGCCAGCGACTGATATTCTAACCAGGTATCAATCACCTTGACAAGCCAGGAAGTCACTAGTCCAACCCCCAACAGAAGCAGCTCCGTTCTGCTCACGCCTGCTTGCTCTATGACTGGCTTTCCCATTTGATCCCAATTTAATCAACTCTGAGCAATTATATGTGTAATCTCTTTTTTTAAATTTTATTTTATTTTTATTTTTTCCATAATTTTATTGACAGACATACAGCAATGAGACAGTTTCAAATCAAATTAGTAGGACAGTTTCAATAATTAACACATTACATACT
>NDGM011059718.1:0-24854 GCA_002564305.1 Octomys mimax
TCGCCCCAGCTCGCAGCTAGCTCCTCCGCTCCGCCGGCAGAATAAGGCCCTGTGCTGGGAGTGTGAGCACCTTCCCCGCAAGGTTGCTAAAGATTGAGTCAGTGAGTTGCAAAGAACTGTACTTTGGTTCCATTCATTCCCTTTGGAAAGTGGGGCGAGGCTGAGGACAAATCCACCTATTTTAGGTGCTCATTTGCCTAAGCAATGTCCTTTTAGACTACTGATATCTTGACCACCGCTCAGATTTGCTCTTAAAGGCGGAACTAATTTGGTTTCTTTAAAGCCGGAGACGGGCATTCTCTGGAGGCTAGCGCCACGGTGTGGAAGATTGGGGCACAACAGTCTTCCGGTTGCATAACAGGCAGGCGGCTGCCGTAATTTTTCCTCTATCGCTTCTCTTTCCTAGGGATAAAATTAGTTCTTGTAGGAGTATTGTATGCTGCTGGGCTCCAGAGGATCCTGTGCTTCAGCACAAAAGCTGACTGATTTGCAAGAAGTCCCAGGCCGCACTGTACCAGACTCACTGTGCACAAGAGGTAACTTTCCAGGTCCTCTCGAATGGAGATTATGGGCTGGGACAGAGAAGTGCCCGGACCTGTTACTGAAGCAACTTGTCATGGTATAGTGGCTGAATGGGGGAAAGGATGAAAAATAAAATCTGGTTGCAGAGCGAAAGCGAACTTTACAAAAGCACATCCGTGGGGTGGGCAAGTGAGATGGAGTTTTTCCCTAATTTTTTAAAAAAATCAGAATGGAGAGGAAAGAATGGCGTGATTGTTGATGGCAGCTTCAGAGCGTGGGGCTAAGAGAAGAGCGTGGAGGCCCGGAAAGGAGATCCTGCCTGGTGCTGGGAGCGCCTCAGCAGACTCTTCCGGTGTACTTTTCCTTTGAAGAGCTCTCTAATGCTAAAGGTTACCGGTTTTACCACCCTTAAAATAAGAAGCTTAACTGTAGAAATCTGGGGAAGACAAAACAAGATGTGCTAGCATCTCCTTTCTTCAGTTGTTTTTGTTTTGTTCTGAGTTCTGGTGCCTAAGCTAAAGGTATTTAGTACGTCTCTAAGAATGGCCAAAGTCCTAATAGTTTCAGCATTGTTAGAAAGTCCAAGTCCCCAGTCTCCTCTGAGATTTAAAGTAAGCTCTGAGATATAAGCCCCTATACAAATGAAAACAAAGTGAAACACTTTCAACATTCAATGAATGGCACAAGATAAACATTAGGACCAAAGCAAGTCCAAAATCTAGCAGGCAACCATGAGGTCCTGTAGTTCCATGTCTAGTATCGGAGGCAATCTCTGGCAAATTGTGAGCTCCAAAGGGCATGGAGGGCTCCACCCCTATGGCACTTCTGGTGGTTGTAGCTACCATGGCTTCTCCCTTAGACCCTTGCTCCCTTTTTGTAGCTTTTCTTAGGTGATTCAGATTCCTGGATTCTACACACTCTGGGGTCTCTACTATACCTTTGGCTTCACTCTCTCAGGAGCACACTGCCTGGCTCCCCCCAGACCTTCTGAAATTAAGGTGGAAGCCTTTTTAACTTTGGAACGCTTGCATTCTTTATGCAGCTAAAGCCAGCACTAAGTGGATGATACCAAGGACTGCTGCTGGTGGGAGCAGTAACTAGCTTTCCTCTTTCTTGGTTGTAGGGCTTGAGTGCCTGGATTGCTGGGCACTGTGCATCCAATTATGAGGGAAAAATTCTCTATGTTGCCACCATTCTGGGCATGAAAGCTTGGTAGGTTTCTCCTCAAAGAAAAGTTTTCCACTCTTGCAGTTTCGAGGCTGCAAAACATGGAGACTTGCTGCTTCCTGTGATGCCCTCAGGCCATGTTTTACACTCTCCTGTTCCTTCTTAGCAATCAAGATCATCTCAGCTCTGTGTTTGTAGTCCACAGCTTTACTGGAGTTATCTAGCCAAACTCAAATTTTAAATCATCCTAGTGGGCTCTGTGCTCTTGATTCTCAACATAAATCTAGCTAAAAAGCCCCAACAATAACCATACCACCACTTCAACGTTCGACTGCCTTGAAATTTCTTTTAACAGATTAATTAGTCCACCATCCTTAATCTTAATCTCAGGCAGTCTCTGTACATGAGCAAAATGCAGACAAGCTTTCTGCCAAGCCATAACACACATCATCAGGGGTATCCAACAACCACCGTAGTTCTTCCCAGAAGAAACCTCCAGAGCCTGCTATTTAACTGCAGGATTTGTATCAGCCTTCCGGTCTTCTGAGCTCTAATCAGAATCTCCCATACAGAGCAGCCTAAGGTGTTCTAGCTCTGCTCTTTCAAACAACACCTTCAACCCTTTCCCAACACCTCCCGTAAAAGCCATTTCCAAAGGCTCTTGAACCACATGGTCAGGTACAATCACAGAAATGACCCAACCTTTTGGTACCAAATTTTGTGTTACTTTTCTCGAACTGTTGAGATAAAGTACTCAACACCCAAAATTAAGTAAGGAAAAGTTCATTTAGCTCATAATTTGTGCAAGTTTCACTCCATAATCAGTTGGGTCCTAGGCAGGGTGGAATGGCACAGGGCAACAGTCCAAGGTGGCAGAAGACGGCAAAAACAGCAAGAGAAAAAAAGGCGAAAGCAAGCCTCTTTTCCTCCCTCATATTGTACGCTGCCTAGTCACTCATAGCATCTTGGTGCCCTCTTGTTCCACTGACTTGAGATGAAAATGCTTCTCTGCTGACTCACTTAGTTAAACTTCTAAACTTCTTAAGTTGACACAATGTATCAGCTATCACACACACACAAACATGCATATGTACACAAACCACATCAAAGAGCAAAGGACTTGTAGAGGCAAATAGCTGCAACAGTGTGCGGTGAACTTGCTGGGGAGTAACTGTGTAAGAATTACGCATTGCAGCACCATGGGAGACAGCATTCCACCACCTTTTGGGGATCAGGGATTAGTTTTGTGGAAGATGATTCATTCACAGGTGGCAGGGAGGTGGCTCTAGGATGATGCATAAGAATGCTGGCCAGGATCCTTCGCATGAGGCGTTCCCTGGAGGGTTTGAGCTCCCCTGATACTCCAAGGCTGCTGCTGATCTCACAGGTGATAGAGCTCCCATGACAATGACAGCAGTGGGAAGTGGATGGGGACATAGCTCCCCTTCTCCTGGGTGGCCTGCCCACCACGCCATGGACTGTACCACTGCCACTGGGGTTCGCTGTCCCAGCAGTATTCTAAGAGCATATATTGGCCCTTCTTGTCCTCAGGCATTACCCTGTCCATGTTCACTGACCTGGATCCAGTGCTCCACCTGCCATGCAGTCTTAGTCCTGTTTCTTTCCATCTTCCACGTTCCACAGTCATTTTTTCTTTTTTTTCTGTTTTATTAGTACAAAGAACATTGTGGCTCTGGAACTGACCACTTCCATTCATGCTCTGCACAGTTCAACATTTATTAATGTGCTCTGCTTTAAAAAGCTCGGCATGTACCGGAGATCACTGTTGTGTCTCCAGGCTGGATTACTTTCTATGCGAGAAGTGAGAGGAATGGGGAGATTTCTTTTCCAGGAGCAAGATGTCTTTTACTTTAAAATACAGGAGAGGGTACTGGTAGACTTTGATTTTTAAGTGGCAAGTCACAGCAGAATCTCTGTGCTGCTAGAGTGGCTCAAAGTAAAGTTAGAAAATGCTAGGGTTTTTTCATTTCTATTAGCATATGTTTGCAATGCATTACAGTTACATTCTTGGGGAGCTGGTACATTTGCATACTGCATCTCAGTCATTTTTACTTCCCCTCCTTGCCTGCCTTCCTGCCTACCCTGAAATGCTGGTTTAGTAGAAAGCGCACTGGAAAGGATTCAGGAGGCCAAGTTCTTCTCCTGTGTTCTGGCCCTGACTTCTGTGATCTTGAGAAAGTATCACAGGGGTCCTGAGCAAGGACTCTTTCTACTCCAGCTACATGCAAGCATTTGGTTGAGCTCTGCTGGGGCCGAGTTCATCTGCAGACACAGCCAAGCCCCCGGGGTTTTCTGCTCACGGGGGCATGGGCCACACCCAGCGGGCTCCGCCCCTCCTTGGGTGACCAGCTGCTCTGTAGCGCTGTAGAAGCAATAGAGGCTTTAGTGACCAAGTTTTTAAGTTAGGGCCAGGCGCAGAGCTTCAAATGAGAACTGTGGGTGTGTTCTTTACTCTCAGGAACTGGCTTCCTTGTTTGGAAAGAGGGTATAAGGGCACCTACCTTGGGAGACTGTGCTCAGCGCAGCAGCGCTCGTGAAATACTTAGAAAAGCGCCCAGCACACAGTTAAGTGTTGCACCGGTGCACGCTTCGATTGTGAACTGCAGGTCTTCAGGAGGGCGGGGTTGGGTTTCACGGTAAACTGAAGCCGCGCTGTCTTCAGATGGGCTGAAACATCGCCTTTATATTTGTGCTGCAAAGAACCCAGTGAACTTCCTAGTTAACTCCCGAGCTTTGATGTGCTGAGTGGAAAATATAATTAAAGAAAAAGACAGATGAGTGATGCTGGGATTTATTTATTTATTTTAGGTCATACGAAGGAAAGGGAAAGTGGGTTCAACAAAGAGTAAAAGGAAAGAAAACCAAATAACTGAGGCAACTGCTGCAGTGTGACGAACAAGAGGCATCTTTTGTCCATCTATCTTCAGGAAACCAAGGGGCTCTTCCAGATGTAGCACTGTGAGCTGAGATCTGTTCTGGGGATTTCTCAGAGTGTGAGACTAGAGTCCTGCTTCAAGGTGGACATGGGTTTAAGGACAGAGACTGGGTAAAGAAACCCTTTTACCACTCTTGCCTGGAACGTGTAAGGTCCTGAGTTCGATTCCCAGTACTCCTTAACCCCCCCCCCCCAAAANAAAAGAAAGAAAGAAAGAAGGGATGAAAGAAACGCTTCTACCCAGGGGACGTATTCTGATGACTCGAGGCAGATTCTGTAGGTAGGCAGGCGGCACACATTTGTTGGTATCGCACGCTCACATATTTTATTATCATACCTTTGTTAAAACCTAGCTCCAGCCTACACAGCTGTGGAGAATGGAACCGGTGAGCTGTCATCAGGGCTGCAGGCCACCGGTCTGCACAGAGTAGAGCTGTGACAGATGCGACAGGCTTCTGCGAGCTCCACTTTCCAGGGAACAGTGCCCTCTACTGTTCCCGAAGGACGCACGCGGCCCGGGTGAAATCCGCGCTAGCCGGGCGGGCTGCTGCAGGGCTGCAGGCCGAGCTGCCCGGCCGGCCTGCCAGCTCCCCACTCCCCACCCTCCGGCCACCCGCAGTGCGCCAGGGGCGGCGGTCAGTCGCCCAGGACCTCACCAGGAAGACTTCACGACTAGTGATCTCAACCCCCGAATCCTCAACCCCCTGGAAAAGATGTTTCTGAGTTTCATAAAATTGAAAATGCCAAGCGCAGTTGAAATAAAGATATAACAGTCATTCATCACAAGTCACACCGGCAGTGGATCTTTCTGTCCCCTTCCTTTTTTTTTTTTTTTTTTCTCCTTTCCCTTTGCTTTCCGTTCCTCTTTGCTACTTTGACCTTCTCCCTTTCCTTCTTCTTTCTCCTCTCCCTCCTCCCCTCCCTTCTTTCTACCTTTTCTTTCCCATAAAACATCTAAAACGCCACAGAATCTCCTGCAGTAGCAATGTTCGGTAACGAAAAGTATTTTGCTTTCTCTGTCTTCTGCGGCCAATTTTGTGGACTTTACTTTCAGAATAGGCATTGGGCATTTTGTTCTCATTCTCAGGTACCTTTTTATTCTAGATATGACCCCAAAGGAGACAATCAACGCTTAATTTTGTCACAAAAAGGACAATGTATATGTTTTAAACTGAGATAAAGGCTTTGAGTCCTCCACAACTTTTAGTGTCTTTTCAGCCTGGATCTACTTAGCTACAGCAGACAAAACAAGAGTGATGATAACATAAAAAAAAAAAAAAAAAAAACAAAAAACACGGCAAGTTTTCTTAAATGCTCTAAGACCACAGAACGTGAAAGGAATTTTTTTCTTTTGCACTTCCAAGTTTTGAGTTCAGGACTTAGCCAAGATCTTGCGTTCTGCGGTGTGCTGCTCCAGTAGTGTTTGCAGAGCGACTGCTACCGGTGAGGACGTACTGCTAGGTCCCCCACATCCCCGGCTTTGACTGCTATTCAGCGCAGGAAAAAATAATGTGGCACCAAATGTCTTGGTGCATTCCCCTGACCATAGCTAGGAAAAGACCTTTAGGGTTTCTCTCCAGCCTGGAGTTGCAAAAAATTGAAGAGTTCTATGCATTTTCACAGATTACTTTGCTCATTACTTGGTACTACTAGTTGGCTTTTTCTGTTTTAAATATTTATTTAGGATAGAAAACAGTAAAGTCTTCAACCTTTCAGTAAAAGATGGCTTCACTGACTCACTTAGTGGATGGTATGCCATTTTCCCCCCAGTCTAGCATAATCTGTGGATCTGTTAGAGGTCATCTTGGAAATTACTTTTTTAAAAATAGGACTTATCATGAATGCATGTGGTTTATTTCTCTCTCCTGCCTGCCTGAAGGACAGATCTATGCCTCTCTTCTCCTATTGCTACAACACCACACAGTACTAGAGTTTTTTTTAAAAATGTTTTTGTCTAGCTGTCTCCCCAAAGGCTCATGCCACCATAGGCAGGGGCTTCTAGAGGTTAGAACCGATTCATGATCCAAAGCTGGGATTCTGGGTGGGAGTGCTGCACCCACCCTGGGTCAGGTGCTCCTCCCTTTTTGCTCTTGCTGCTTTTGCTGTTTTCCTCCGTCATGAATTGCTGCCCTTTGCCATGTGACACTGTGCCTTGGAGCCAACTGAGTATGAACTGAAACATCCACAAACAGAAAATACTAAACCTGCCGTACTGTACCTGGAACTGATCTTTTGCATTAATGAGGACTGAACCCAGGACCTTTGCAATGAGCTACACCTCCACCCTTAAAATTATAAGACAGTCTCATGAAGTTGCTCAAGCAGGGCTCAGACTTGTGACCCTCCTGACTCAGCCTCTCACATGGCTGGGATCAGTCTCCAGCCACCACACATAATGGGAAGCAGTTTTGATTGAGTCTGGTGTTAGAATCCTAAGGCTGCTGCCCTGGGCTGCTCTGAACCCTGAAGATGTGGTTCACACAGAATGAACAGGATCTTGAATTGCGTGTAAGTTATTCTGAAAGAGTCCTACCTGATTTCTTCTAGATAATACTCTTTTCATTTATCAAGGGTTTCTCCCATTTGATCACCTTATGTAGTTCATTTTTCAATAGTGACACCGTGTGGCCTTGAGAAGCAATAGCAGAGGTTTGAGGCATCTCCAGATGATTCCTAGTCCTTGTGGAAGCCAGAATGACCCCTTGCTGCCCATGACTGCAGAGCTGTCCAGGCTCCTGACCATTTAGAAAAGAAGGAGAACTCCAGAAGGAATTTGGACACATCCTGTTTATAAGGCATGTGGGTGCTTCGGTAATTTTGATTGGAAAAGATAAGACATGGGACCATGAATTAGTGAATTAGTTTATACCAGCCCCAGGCTTTTAATTTAGAATCTTCGTTTAGTGTTCCCCCAGAAGGTGGGTTAATTGCGCAGCTCTTGCACTAAGCTCCTTGCAGGAGCTTCTAAGTATGTCACTTATGATCATGAGAAGTTGTAATTTCATTGGTAGAAAACATGAAGTGAGAGTTTGTGTAATTGCTAGAGTTTAATGATTAACTTGACATCGGCTCTTGCCTGTGGAGCCTCCTTTTGTCTTTCCACAGAAGCAGCCTCTTTTTGTGGGAAATGAATTCTACATAATTTCGTTGGAACTAACTCCCTTATCTCTTTCTTCCCCCTTTACCTCATCACAAGGATTGGCCGCATCAATGCTTGACTAACTAAAACTCCTATGCTTTGGGCCACACTGAGCATAGGTGAAATGTAGGTACCTGACCCCAGGTAGGTGCACATGTGTTCTTCTCTGAACCTTATGATGGGGCTATTGGAAGACTATTTTATTCTGCTAAGGTTGATAACCTGGTAGTATAGAATTTAGGATTGTTCAGCCATCCTGTTATTAAAAGAGAGGAGCAAAGCAGATAAAATGTGGGTAACATTGAAGCTGAAGGCCCTAGCCTGCCCAAAGTTTCAAGCTCATTATGCTATTCATTTTTCTATTCTATGAAGAAATTACATACATATAAAATATATATGTATGTAATTTATGTAAAAATATTCATATATATATTAGGATCCCTTATACCTTAAGCCAGTGCCGGTGAACACATGGCACGTGTATTTTTTTTTAAGAAAAAAAATGGTAATGTGTGAGTTGTTTTTCCTAAACTGAGACCTCAGTATTCAGGCTTAGTTGCAGTGTTGGTGCTTTGTGATGAGTATGTGGGTTTTGGGTGCCAGGTTAGGTACTGGTCTATAAAACTTCTCCACGACTGCCTTAAAAATTCTAATATAAAGAGTGAGCAATCTAAATTTAAGGATTTAATCTCTGTAGATGTTTGAGACTCACTAGACTCACTGCTTAACTGTAATTTTGTCCAACATCTAAAAATTCCCCAATCGGCCAAGGGGATTATTTTTTTAGTAGCAGAATCAGGCCCTATTCAGCTTATTCATAAAGACACAGAAAGCTATTGACAGAGCTCTTTACTGGGCAAGGCTAATCTTGGACTAACGTTTCAGAAGAGGAAGCCATCCGGTAGGCAATGCTCAAGGGAGAAACTGAAGAGAATCTTGCCTTCCACAATCTCCGACATCTCCCATGCACAGCTGTGGTCCAACTTGCCTCCTGTAGGCCAAGAATGCTTCTTGGAGTCAATGAGGCAACAGGTCCTCTGTCTCAAGAGTGAGAGATGGAAAAAGGAAACACCGCAGCTTCCACAAGTTGCTTCTGCTCAGTATCTTTGGCAGGGTGTCGACAAGGAGATCTGGATTTATAAAAATTATGTGCAAGAGCATGTATCCCAGCAGTCTGACCAAAAATAGGATGATGAAAAAGAGACAATGAAAAATCCTGAAAAGAGAGAGCCAGGAAGCTGTGTTACCTACAGGTGAGGAGATGAGGAGCAAAATAAAGAGTCGCAGAAATAGCGAATGCACATGTGCGTCCACCTTGAGATCCTAACATCTTTATTGGTGTGGTCATCTTTCCTGTCACACTATAAAGGCAGTCCCACTCACTTATACTGGTCTTTATGGCACATGCCACTCTTCTATAATAAATCTTTCCCTCTGATTTTGTGTTCATTTTATTTTGGCAAATTGTTTTCCAAAGACCTTATATCAAATCATATCCCACAGGCAAGATATGCATTTTTTGACCAACATCCTTGTTAACACTTAATATTATCAGTCCTTAAAAATACTTCCAATAAAATGGGTGCAAAGTAACATCCCTCTTGTTCTCAATTTGCACTTCCTTGTTGAAAACTGATGTTGAACATCTATTCATAACTTACTGGTTTTGTGTGTCTCATTATTCCAACTTATATACTAGTTTGGGCTTTTATTTTTTTATGTATTTAGTACAGGGTCTACCAGGTCTCTACACAGATTGGACTCATACTGATGCTCCTCTTTTCAGCCTCTCAAGTGCTGGGATTACAGGTGCGCACCACCATGCCCAGTCTTATTCCAGTCTCAGTGTGCCGTGGGAGTGGGGCCAGCATGCCATGCTAGGAATGGAACTTGGCCCCTGCGCCTCCCTAAGGCACTTTATTCTGCTGAGCTACCTGGATGGCTGTGTGCTTTTCTTATTGATTTATAGGGCTTGTGAATTAGCTCAGTTGTTTAAGCACCTGCTTGGGCAAACCCAGTCATGTGCAGGGGACTGTGGTTCGATTCCCAGCTCCACATGCCTTACCAGACCCTCCTTGAAGGCAGCCTGAGCCAGTGGGGGTTGGGGAGGGAATCCTATTGATTTATAGAAGTTCTTTTTATGTTGTTGATATCAATCCTTTTCTATTACATGTAATGGTTTATGTTTCCCCAAGTGTATATTTTTTGATTGCTCCAAAGTATTAAGGAACAAAAGTTCTTAATGTTAGAAATGCTTTCTATGTTCTGTTTAAAACATAATTTCTTACTCCAAGGCTGTAAAGACACTCATTTTTTTAAAAATTAAAACTCTATAGTAGTTTTAAAACATGTACACATATTCTGTCACTCTTTCCTTCAAGAGATTTCCCTCTATTGCAGTGTCGATGGGACCTAATGATTCCTTTCTACAGAACAGAACACAGTGGCTATCACAGTGCCTTCCCAGACTAACTCAAAAGGCACTGGGCTTCCCCCTGATTCTTAGAGGAAGCCAGACATTTGGAGAGGTCCATTTGAGGAGGAACAGATCGCCTACAAAATACTAGAAAAGCCTGTAAGATATGTGAGTAAATTACCTTGGAGCTAGAACCTCCAGCCAAACACAAACCTTCAAATGACTTCAGCTTTGGCCAACGTCTAAACCACAGGCTGGAGACAGACCCTGAGACAGACCCTTTTAGCCAAGAAGCTCACAGAAAAGTGGCTCACAGAAACCATGAGAAAACATTTCTTGTTGAATCCATTTTTTTTGCGGGGGGGTAGCGAGTCATTAAGCAGAAAAAAAATAAGCAATTTCATAGATTATTTTGTGTTGACATTTAAGTTTTTAATGCATGTTTTTTTTGTATATCTTATATAGTGGTCCAATCTTTTGCTGACATGGGCAGCTATCTTTCCCCTGTGTTGTTCTTATTGAACAGTCTTTCTTCTCTGACATGGAGCCACTGTCCCCTGCCAAAGTGCTCGTGTGCACTGTTTCTGACCATTGCTCATGACCTACACTGACTATCCTGTCAGTCAACTGTCCCATTTCTTTGCCAGAACCACACTACTGTAATTGTTACTGCTCCACAGTAAGGCCTGATATCTAGCAGGGTATGTTCCACACTTCCTGTTCATCTTTAAAAATATCTAGGTTATTCTTGGCTCTTTACTGTTCCATATATAGGATATTTTAGGATCATTCCACTCAATTCTATGGAAAATCTTTTGAAGAATTTGATTAGAATTGAGTTGAATGTACTAATCATTTGGAGACAATTTATATCTGTGATATAAAGTTTTCTATCTACTATCGTGGTATTTCATTCATACTATCTTAAATTTTTAATAAATTTCTATAAGCTTTACCCTGACAATCTCATTTCTTCTTAGCCCTTATGGTTTTAAAATAATTTACATAAGTGAACCTTTACCATTTCTTTTCCTACATTATCCCTTCCTAGATATGCCAGGCTGACTCTTGCCTCAGAAAAAATTCACTATCTACTTTCTGTCAGAAATGATCCCTTCCCTGCCAGCTTTCTCAAGTTTTCTTCTCCAGCTATCTTTGCGACAGGAACCAGAATTCATTCTATTACAACAGCTTAGGTAGAATTAGAATAGAAGACCTTTACAAACCTTTCTCCATTTCTCTCCCTCAGACTTACTACAGTGCCTATGGAAAGGTTCTGGGATTACATTCACAGAGAAATCCTAGGAATAATCTAGTTTCCCTCTCTCGAGTTACTGCCTAGTACCCTACAAGGTGTAGGAAGAGAACAGATGGACAACATTTAGCGTTAGACGTGATGAGCTAGAGTTGCAGGCTGTCTTCATTCAGGTCCTCTTCAGGTCTCCAGCTCTCTTTTAGAACAGTCAGTCCTCAACCTGCCTAGAAGATTCCATGTTGAGCTCTGTGGTTGTAGGCAGCCTTGGAGTTCTGGGGGAAAATTCTGCTAGTTTTTACAAAAAATGTTGTATATAGGGATATTGGAATATGTAATACTTCACTTATCTAGTATGAAGGAGTGTTTTTCTTAAATTTTTCCAAACAACTGCAGCTGACCTTTTAGCACCAATAATTTTATATTAACTATTTTGATAGAACTCTTGAAATCATATTTTATACCACTCTGAATATATGTTTCCTTATGCTTGCTTAAACAGATCATATTGAGCATAATTTGACCTTTTCATGAAAGTGTAAGAACTTCATGAATACCGATTTTACTCTGCTATCTCAGTGATTCCCTCAGGAGTAATATCCACACAAGTGTTGGAATCATAAATTCCTTCTTAGTTGAACAAGCGTTTTTGGGCAATTATTATTTGCTGGCTAGATTAGGTGCTTGTTTTGCAATAGTTTTTCTTTTTCTTCTATCTGCTCTCAGGAAGTGGTAAACTTTGATCTTGGAGCACTTTAATCCATTTCTTGTGAAATGTTGCTGCTGGGCAACTACACACATCAGGTGAATTCAAATTGTCGAAAGGAAAAGAAAAGAAATGCAAGATTCCCCATATCTATTTTTAGGTGATCATGTTTCTTTTTCTTTCTTTGTTTGTTTCTTTCTCTCTCTCTCTTTCTTCTTTCTTTCTGCCTTCCTTCCTTTTTTTTTTTTTTTTTTTTTACAAGATTGTTGGCTTTCTAACACTGGAAAGGTGAGATTACTTTGCCTTTGAATAGTGAAATCATAACATTAGAACTGAGGAATACAGTTGATAGCACTAGTTTGCTGATTTGATATGTGTGTTTGTTCACATGCATGTGTGTGTGTGTGTGCACGTATGTGTACAAAGTATTTCTTGTCTATATTTTGCTCTCTTCCAGGATGGCTAAAGAGTGCTCTTAGTTTTCCACACTGCTTACCCCAAGATACTTTGCTTACCTTTTACCCAACCATGTTGCCATTTCGGTGATAGAAGTACACTGGAAGAAGAAGAAAAAAACATTAATAAATAGGGAATTTCCTGGAAACTGTTATCACTGTCAAATAACATTTAGTGAGGGATGTGTGAAATATTATATTTAGAAAATGTTTTACAAATTCTTTTCATATTGGCAAGTGCATATAACTTTCAAAGACGGAAGTCTTTTACATGTTCATGACTATTGTTATTTTATTACCATTTTACATACTAGTAGGAATAAACTAAAGATTTAGTGCGATGTGGAAGATAGTATAGCTACTGAGCAGTTGGACTGGGCATGCACACTAGACCCTCTGGTTTCGCATTTTTTTTTTTTTTTTATGTATTTAATACAGTGTCTACAAGGTCTCACTATGTAGATAGTACTCAGAGTGATTCTCCTGTTTTCAGCCTCCCAAGTGCTGGGATTACAGGCACGCACCACCATGCCCAGTCTTAATCGCACCCCGGGGTTGGGGCCAGCACAGCAGGCTGGGAATTGAAACCCAGCCTCTGCACTCTGCCTGAGCAGGCACTTTAGTCTGCTGAGCTATGGGGCTGGCCCTGGCTTCCCATTCTTAGTTCTGTAAAATGTGCCCATCTACCTCCTACTGTGGAGGACTTTACCGGTTGTTAGACTGCACAGAGGTCTCCTAAGAGAGAAGCTTTGAAAGCTGTAACAGTGCAAAGACAAAGATTTCTAGATTTCAGTCACATTTCTTTTCCAAAATATTTATTTGTAGTTTTAACTTCCTTGTGAGATCGAAAAGGAGAAGAATTATAAGATTTTAGAGTTGTAGAGATAAGGCTCATGGAATTAGAATTAGAAACTTTCTGGATTACCAATTCAGGTCTACAGCTCAAGTGAGGGTATCCAGAATGCCGGATAGTCAATTGCTTAGGCAGTCTCTTTGTGAACTTGCTTAAACATCAGTAGGCTTATACGTAGATGTCCCCCAAAGTGTCACAGGTTTGAAGATGTGGCTTTTGGGTGGGTATAGGTTGTACCAATTAATAGGCTCATAATCTATGATGGAATAAAAAAGGAAAGGAAGGGCTGGGGAGATAGCTCAGTGGCCTAAGCCCTTTCCTGGCAAGCTCAAGGACCAGGGTTTGATCCCATGCTGGCCTGAAACCCCAGGTGCACCATGCTGACCACAGAAAAACTGGGCATGGTGCCACACACCTGTATCCCAGCACTGGGGAGGCTGAGATAGGAGGATCACTATGAGTCTGAGCTGTGTAATAAGACCCTGTACCAAATAAATAATGATATGTATGATCTTTTAATGAAGAGTTGAATTCTTTGTTATTATTAAAACTAGTTCTTTTTGACTGCATAAAATTTCTGGGCAAGGAATGCTTAGGGCCCTGTGCTGTGAACTATCCGGGATCTACTGGGATCTGCAGGAAAGAGCATCACAATTGCAGGAGTTTGGAAGGGTGGAGTGGATGCCATGTGCTGGCTTTCATTGTAGAGAGCATCCCCTCCTTGCTTCCACTCTGAATTCTCTTAGACTAGCTTTTGGAGAATTAATTATTCCTTATGGCCTGAAGAGTGTGGAGGACTGAGTGACTCTCCTTGGAAGAGAGCAATTCTCTCTGCTTTGGTTGAGCCTGACCCCATCTCCATGCATTGATGTGTACAGAGCTGGCTAGGGCTTTTCCTTATCACTTCAGTTGGCTTTCAGCAATGCATATTGGTCTAGCTGAGGTGCTGGGGGTAGTCCTTGAAGATGGCAGGCATGTTTCCCTGGAGCCCCCACCCCCTGCTCCTTTGTGTAAGCTGGGATGAGACCAGATGAAGCTCCAGTGCTTCACGGTGTTGGCTGGGGTGAGCTTCCTCAGGAGAGGGGCTATGACTTCCCATGGCTTGCAAGATTACACATTAGAGTTGAAGTACCCAAAATATTAGATACTATCCCAATTGTGATATGGAGATTACTCTTTCTGCATATCCTTCTCTGCACATTGCAGAGATGATTTTGAACTTTTTACCAAGCCTAGCTCACAGTACCCAATTCCCCATCACTTTCACAGTCACCCATCCCCAAGCCCCTCCTTTCTTCATGAATGAATAAAACTTGGGTATGGCCTTGGGTACCCAGATGTCTGGACTTAGGACTCCTTGTCTCTGCATAACTGCAAATCTGCCTTGGAGTTTTTATTCTCAGCATGGACTGCACTGGAAGTGGTAGATTTGAATTGACTCACTAGAATCCCAACAACTTCTTGTGGGATTACAAATATAAATTTGAGGTCCAGGAAGGATTCTTTATAAAGTGGGAGGTGTTAATTGTTCCTTAACATCTTGTTGGATGTTTTAGGAGCAGGATGCTTTTGAGTAATAGGCAATTCTTAGAAAATTCACATGAAAAAATTGGGTGTGTATGTGGTGACATATCTTTTGGAAACTCCTTGAGAGCCAGGAGCACTAAAAGAAGCTGGAGAGGGTGTGGTGCACTCACCTCACTATTCTGGCCTTTGCACTTTCTCCTCTCAGACTCCATGCTCAAGACTTTTGACCTGGTGGGAAAAGAACCAAGAGAGGGATGGAAAACGGTGTTCAAATATTCATATTGCTGGATGGCGACTTAAAGACAGCTTTATCACCTAGAGGCACATTCTCTAATGCTGTGGTAACAGACAGCATGTAGCTGTGTAAATTAAATTAATAAAATAAAAATTCATTTCCTCCGACACACTAAGCCCTTTTGAGTACTCAGTAGGCACATGTACTTAGTAGCCACCTACTGCAAAAGAAATTTTTATACAATTCCATACTAGAATCTTCACTTAATTAACAGGACAGCTTCCTTAAGGCTCAGCAAAGGTCCTAGAGACTTGGAGGTGTCTTTTAGGTCCCAAGAACCTAGCTTCTAGGCCATTGGCCTGCTCAGAGGCTACATCCAGCTTCGATTAATATTTCATATCTATTTAATAAACAGAAATACATTCTAAGTTTTACCTTATAAAGAGAGTTAAGAAATAAAGGTGAGGATTTTGGTTTTTTACCACTGTACTCTAAACCAACTCAAGGAATGTGGGGCTTATCATTTCTAATCGACATAGTCAGAGCTTAGTAGAGTGCACAGTTTTGAGTTTCATAATATAGTAACTGTAGGGCGTCTAGAAATGCATTTCATATCTTTCTTATATGGGTGACTTCCACATGTTTGGAGAAAGAGAGGTTGGTATTACTTGTAAGGTCTTTTTTGAAATATAAGGAATATCCTGGGGCAGGTTGTCTGCCACAAACACTTTTTAGTACACACATGCTGCCCACACTATGAGCCCAAGTGCCAATGTGATACAATTATTAAGGAAGATGGATTTGCGCAGTCACTCTCTAGGGCTGGAGTTCTACAGTTTGTGTGGTCTAGCAGGGCTCGACCAGATTCCGGTACAGGGGAAATGTGTTGCCGCAGGCCCTGGGCTGTGCGTGTACACCGGGACCAAGCTGGAGGTGGAGTTACCACTAAACCACGGTGTTCTTTTGTTTGCCAAAGCTCACACTTCTTTCTCAAGGAATCGAGTCTCTAGCTCTTCTTCTATTCTCCTCAAGGTTTCCTGGTACTTCTTCAACAAAAGAAAAGGAAGCCAGTTATTTCCTACAGATGATTTTTCCAAACGTATCACTAACAATTTTCTTTTTTGTCCACGTTTGCAGTGCCACATGCTCACACTCCCTGTGTGGGTTTGGTGCACGTGCACAGCACATATTAGAGCTTTTCTCATCCCTCTTTCCTCCCCTCCTCTCCATCTCCATCAGCTTCCCATTTGAAAAAGATCGACCCCCCCTACTACCTGTTGTCTATCTCTTATGTAGCTCTTTGTTCATATTTTGAGATTTTCATATAAGAAAACCACACCATGTTTAGGCTTGTGTGTCTAATTTATTTCACTCAATGCTATGGTCTCCACTAAGCTTAAGCACTTGCTACGCTATGACATGGGTGTGTGGAATTCCTGCTATGACTTCCTCTGCTAGCATAGACCCCCACACCTTTGCTGCTCCTGCCCTCTGATTCTACCTCACCACTGGTATGGAAGTAGCTGGAAGGACTCACTACAGGGTGGGATTACTGTGAGTCCAGAGACCGTCAAGTGATAGTGGCGATGGCACACTGCTGACTTTAGTCTCCTGATAGCACCACCATGAAAAAACTAAAATTCTAGATAGGATTATGTTAACAGCCAAGGGCACTTTAACCTTTCCCTTAGAAACACTTTTTCTGTCACTTGGCCAAGAAGTTGTACCTTTATGCAGAGGGCTTGGTCTTCACAGAGCTGCACTACGAATGTGTAGTCTTCTATTACCTAGGAAGCCAAAACATTCACATTCACTGGACCCTACTCCAGGAAGGTGTTTACATGGTTCCTCCTGTGGCACAGACTCAAAGTGGAATTTTCTAATTTTTTACATATATATATATATATATATATATATATTTCATTTTGGATATGCTTTATAAATCATGTTTCATAGTCCAAATGAGAATTACTTGGGCCTAGTGGGGAGAAAAAGATATAGAGGATAGGATGAAACCCGTTACATATAAGATGACATGGTGGGGTGTTTGTACTTCGTCTCTCCTTGCCACCTGCTATCTCCAACGTGACCCTCAGACAGGAGCCTGGTTAAAGTCAGTCATTTACAGAATGCATTAGATTGACCAAAGATCAAGTAACCCTTTGTTGGGGAGAAGTAGCTTTGAAGTTAGTGTGTTACCTTGACCAGTTTCCTTTCTTGGTCTGCACAGGAAGATTCCAGCTGGTGTAACTTAATCTATAGAAAGGAAAGGGTATCAGTAAGGTGAAAATTGCCTCTTAGGCAAAGATCATCTCTCAGGCTGCTGAAGAGCACTTGGGCACGATTTCTGGTGTCTCTCTGACACAGAGGTTAAACCGTCCAGTGGTTTTCTGCAGCTGCTTGGTGACCCCACCCCTCTGCATACAGCTTGCATCTGGTTTTATTCTCATCCCTAAACTTGAATTCTTGGCTTTCTTGTTTCACTTAGCTTTTTCTTTTGGAAATAAATTCAGCATTGAATACTTCACTTCTTCTGTTCCTTTTTAAAATTAGAATCCAGGCTTCCTTAATTTTGAGTGTCAGGTATTCTGCCTCAGCAATGATTGAAAAGTAACTGAGACAAAGGGGAACAGGTGGAGTCTCCAACCTCACAGTGGTCTCTCATTGGGGAGCCTAACACATAACATGACAGTGGTGTGAATACAAACAAATTAAAAACAGATTACCAATACAATTTAGTGTGTGGCAGTGGTATCAGGGCATCATGTGTTAGGTGGTTTAGTGAGGTAATGCTGGCATTGAAATCCAGATAATAAATATTAGTAAAATTTATTACTAATTTTACTAATATTTGGAGATCTGGAAGAACTATCTTCCATGGGGGAGATATGGCCAAGGTCAAGATTGGAAAGTAGATTAAATCTGGTGTGCCGGAATTGAAGCTTCCCAGAGAGGGAGAAAAAGTGGGAAAGGCAGAGAGCAGCCAGATTACATAGGACTCTGCAGCTTCTGAAAAGAGTTTGGTCCCTAATTGCAACAAGAAACCAGGAGAGGGCTTGAAGCATCAACACACAATCTGATTTATATCTTTAAAGGCAGATTTTTCTGTGTATGGCAATGGCTCACTTAGGATTAAGAGTAGAAGCAGGGAGGGTGGCCAGAAGACTACTTCACTGTCCAGGGTATGATGGCACACAGAAGGGTCACAGTAGTAGTTTTCATGTCTGTCAGTTGCATCTGGGGCTAATCAGCCAAGCATTTCAAAAGACATAGTTTCAGCTCAATGGTGCCAGTTACAAGGGGTTGAAGCAAGCATACCATTAGTCTGCTGAATTTCTACATCCCAGCTATCCTTTTAGATTATAAAGTTGTGCAACTCTGTGAGGCTTAGCATCCAAAAGAAAAAGAATATTTTATGCACAATCTCATTTTATCCTCAAATTGAGTCTGCAAGGGAGTGATTACATTGCCCAAATTAACACATCCAATTAAGTGGTGCAGCTATTTGTCAACTGCTTGAATTGTTACCTATGTATTGGTGCCCTGCTCTTCCTAACAGAAGATAGAATAAACCATCTGGCTTCAGAGTAAAACTATACTGAGGGCGGAGGAAGAGAACTCAGCCCCTCAGAGCTTGGGCTGAAACCTGACATGGGAGAAAAATTCAAAACATTTGTTCCAAGTTTGTCTTCTCTTCTGATTCAACAGCTTGTCTCCTGGTCACCATTCAAACCCACGCAGAATATTTTTTTATATTTACCTCCAACTCTTCAGGGGCTCTGTCCAGATCATATTGTTCACAATTGGTTGTCTTGTGTGATTTCTTTGCAAGCTACAGTTTCAAATAAAAAAAAAAATATATGTATATGTATTTCAAATAAAAATACATTAGTTAAAATAATAGGGACATCCTGGACAAGATCTGATGTGTGTGGATCAGTAATTACAGCTTGATAAAAGATGTCAGCCCAGTAGTAGATACCTGATGTTCTATCTCTGTCCTCTTTTCACCAGTCTCATATATCAGGACTAATGTTCACTCAAGGTAGGATGTTTCCCCAACTTCTGATTCTTGTAGGGCTGTTCAGGGCATGGGCCAGAGGGGACAGCAACCAGAGCAAGCCCATTGTCCTCTGAACAGGAGTTGGGGTAGAAGACGTATCTAAGCAAGGGAAAGGAAATCACTGGGGGTTGAGTGAGCTGTGTTTGTGTATTTTAAAGCCTCTTTTGAAGGTACCAGTCATTTCTACAGAGCATCTGCTGGGCTGTTTTCTTGTGAGAAAATGAAGAACCCAGGCATATATAATCTCTAAGCATCTCATTCACTCCTTTGGGCCAGCCTGATAGCTCAGCGGATTACAGTGCCTGCTTAGGCAGACACAAGGACTGGGGTTTGATCCCCAGCCTGCCATGCTGTTGCTGCCCCCAGGGCACATTGAGATGGCAAATGAGTCAGAGCATTGTGGCTCTCACCTGCAATCTCAGTGCTTGGGAGGCTGAAAACAGGAGGATCATTATGAGTCCGATCTACATAGTGAGACCTTATAGACCCTGTACTAAATACATAAAAAATTATCATTCACTCCTTCACTTTTGCTCACAGACAAAAATGGTGGTGTACAGGAGTGAGCTCAGCTTTGGGAGCCTGGGTCACAGGCAGCACCCGCTTTAAGCTCAGGCCTCTTGATACAGGGGTTCCTTCTCCCCCACCTGTTGGCTAATGAGGGTGCTGTGGGGACACTGGGGAACACAGAGCTCCCCCACCTTTCTCTGCAGTTCTGTTATACTATGGACCAGAGTCTCGTTCTTCTTTTCCTGGGGAGAGAAAGAAGTAGACAGAAGTCTGCATGGGAACATCATTGTCACCTGTTTCGATGCAGCTGATTGCTGTCCCTCTCATGGTGGCAGTAACTCCATCTTACTTGAATGGTGTAAGTAGATCTTGAGATCAAAACAACAGGAATGTGCCAACTCCACAGGAATATAGATCTCTCCTCGTAGAGTTTCCCAACATTAAACATCACGAAAGAAACCCTACCCTCCACTTGCTCCCTTCAGTGCAAGGCCCCACTCTGTCATGGCTTCACATGTGAAAAGGGGAGACTAAGCGAGAAAGGGGCCTCCTGAGTGACTCTTCCCAGCGTTGCACTTACAAGTCTGGCTGTCTTTTCTTCCAGCTTCTGCAAGGCTCTTTCATTTTCCAGCACAGAGAAGTTGTCTTTCTCCCACTCCTCCTCTTTTGCTGAGTCTCCCAACTGGGTGATCTCAATTTCTAACCTGTATGACACAAGAATGATGGATGACTCATGATCGGCAGTTTTGGAACAGATAAAACACAGAGATCAGTTTGAAGGACACTTCAATAATGAGATATGTGTAGTTGAAGTGGGAAATCCATCTTGACTGGAACCATGGACTCAGAATCATTTCTGAGGCACTCAAAGTAAGATCTGGTTGACTCCTATGCCAAAAACCCCATGCTTTTCTCAATTCACCTATTAGCTAGTTTGTAAATAATTGATTTGAAACTTACAGTTACTGCTTCACAAGATGTAGGTCTCTAAGTATAGAAACTGAGTTTAGCCTTTTCTTCCCACTCCTTTCCTTTGGATTGAAAATCTTCCTCTTCAACCTTGCTACTTACTTCTGAATCTCGTGTTCTTTCTCTTGGATTTTGAGAAGCAGCTCCTGATTTGCTTCATCTATTCTCTGCATGTCCTTTTCAAGGTCAGTGTTCAGACTGATAATGTTCCTCTTTGCCTGGGCCAACTTTAAGATTTCCATTTTTTCTGATCTATGGATTCAGACCCCAAATAAATAAAAGCTGGTTATTTTAAGATCAATAGTTCCTGAGTCAAGAGGGACATCAGGAAGTCAATCTATCAGCCGTGCTCTTCCTGGGACCATAGTTTCTCTTTTTCATTCTTAAAAATCACATTTCTTAGTCATGGTCTATAATTTGTTGTAAGATTTCTCATCTCAGGGCTGAGGGGATAGCTCAGTGGAATAAGTGCTTGTGTGGCAAGTGCAAGGTCCTGAGTTCGATCCCTGGTGCCACTGGGGGGAAAAAGAAGATTTCTCAACTCAAACAAGGGATGTCTTTTCTGGGCTTTGTTTCCTAAAGTGCTCAAAATAAAATAATAGTGCATCTCTGATAGAAACTGCTATGAAGTGGCTCTGAGTAGGATTTAAAATTAATCAATTGGCTTTCTATATTTACTTGTGAGTCTGTCTCAGTGGCTTTATAGTAAGTGAACCCTTATGAATCAGGGTTGCTGGCTGAGATCTGTAGTGGTGTATGACGTGGTTGTGAGGGACAAGCTACAGTCATGGCTGAGGATGCCTAGATCCAACCCCAATTAACTAAATAGAGGCCGTAGCTGCAGGTTTCTCAGTCCTGTGGCGAATGTCAACCTAGATGTAAGATAGCTTCCTAATTAGCATAATTTACCACTTGAGAAAGTCTTTGGACTGACTCCCAAGGTCCTGCTCTAGTCTCTACTTTCCTCACAATCTTCCCTTATTTGTTTGAAGACCAAATAAATACAGGCCACCCAGAGAAGGTCTTTGTCTCAGCCCCCAGAGAACCTTGAATTCTGCTACAGGTTTTGATCCTCCTGGAGTCCTAAAATCATACCATTGGTCTCTTTTATTTAAGCCTTCACTGTCCACTTGTTTAGGAGGTTGTGGGCCGGTTAGTCTGTGATACACCTCCACACTGGTTTAATGAAAAACTGCTTCCCTAAATAGCCCCTTTGCAATGGAGAGAATTGTTTCCCTTAGCAACCTTTCCTAAATTGTTCACGAAAGCTGCTTATGCAATACATTTTTATTGGTATTTTTATCTAGGCACCTGGTATGCCACTCCTGGTTGGGCCAGTTTTATACAGAGACAAGAAAGATTTCTACCTGCTTCCATCTTTCCCTCTCTCATCCTACCCCTCCTTTTCTTCCATTTGCCTACTAGAATGTTTGTGATTCTGTCGTGACAGCCATTCCACTGAGCAAGCACAGAAATCTCCAGGCTCAGATTTCAAGAAGAGAAGGATCTTTTAAAAATAAATTTCAGGGACCTGGGGAGATAGCTTGGCAGTCTAAGCGCCTGCCTGGCAAGTACAAGGACCTGGGTTCTATCCCCAGTACAGCATGCCATGCTGGTCCTGTGCTGTGCTGGCCTGGAACTGGGCATATTGGTGCATGCCTGTAATCCCAGCACTGAGGAGGCTGAGACAGGAGAATCACTATGAGTCTGAGCTGCATAGCAAGACCATGTACCAAATAAATAAGTAAATAAATAAAACATTAAAAAATAAATTTCAGTGAAATAATTGATACTTTTAGAATAGTTGAGAAAGGCTGTATGACACATAGGAGGCTCTCAATAAACTTTTCCATTTATTGCTCAAGAATTAGTTCATTGGTTTGTCTCCAAAGCAATTAACCAGGAATAAGGTATTAAGGTTTAGGGACTTTGTTTTGGACAGGATTGTTTTGGGCAGGAATAAAGCATAATATTGGGAAGCAGAGATCTACCTTGGAAAAGCCAGTTTGGATGGAGAATTTACAATCGCTACCACTTTATGAAGGAATGAGGTGCTTGGAAAAGGTGCAATGGGGGCCAGCTAGGTAGTTGTAGCAGGGAGGTAGTGAAGGAACTCGCAGCAGACCTGATCCCCACCTCGGCCTTTGCATGTGGCTCTGTACCATCATGATTACTTACTGGTAATCTTGATGAACTTCCCTTTGGTCTTCCATTCTCTAAAATGCCAGCAGAGATGTATCTAATGAATTAGAGAAACGGGTACATTCATGAAGTGCAGAGTCATTGAGGCAGAAACTAATTTAACTTGTTTCTTCCCTCCAGTTCCCTTAATCCATCCACAAACTAGCCCAGCCTTCTATTTGTCCTGCACCCAATCTGACTATACCTCAGTAAGGAAGCAATGAGGGTACAGGAGTAAGGGCAGAAGATTCAATACATGTCCTGCTAGAAAATACATTCAGAGAGAGCTTACTAGTATAAACCTACTTGTACTCTTATGCCAGATATTGAGAAGAAATGAAGGTTATCAAATCTTCTAAAGTTCCTGTTTCTCTAAATCAACTTGCTCTCCTTAAGGCCCTCTCCAAGGGCATCAATATAGGAGCATCAGACATCTAAGAAATATCTCTGCTCCCCTGCTAGGCCTCCACACGGACTTTGGGATATTAACACAGTATCAAAATGAGCTCAGAAGACCAAGTAGAAGTAAATCATGTGGCTATCTTGGCCTTTAAGTTTCTAGTGTTTTCTCTATTTCTTCTACAAACTCTACTTTCCTTCTGCGGTGTATTGTCTTCCAATCCTGCCCTAGTCAATTGGCTTCTGAAGAGTCTAATCTATTTCTACTAGAAAAGAATCTCAGTAGAATCTCAGAACCTTCTGAGGGGTCGTGACTCCAGATGTCACAGTGGGGTAGGGGGCAATGGCTTCTCTTTCCTGCCATCAGAGTCTCAATTGGGTCCGAGGGCTTCATAATGGAGCCATTCTAAGCACTGCTAGGTTCCAAGAATCTGATTTCTTTTTAAACTTTAAACAGATTTTTATTACACAAAGCTTGTCGCAATGATCTTTATTTTGTACACCATTATTCCTCTGCTCCACAGAAAGGCTGCTTCTGACTTCTGTCTGTGATGGCAAGTTCTAGAATCCTGACTGTAACAAAATAGTAGTAGAATTGCCTCCATGATTTGAAGTTTAAAGCAGTACACTCGTATGTGGCTCTGACACCCAGTTTCAGGAATGTACAAATGTTTTTGTATTCAAAAATACAAAATAATTTATCTGTAGGCATGGACAATGACAGTGGTAAACCATTATATATATATTGTAGCTGAAACCAGCAATGGTGGGCATGTGGTTTCCTTGCATCAGCCAGCCTGATCTTCATTTCCTTCATGTGAGTCTCCAGTTACTGGGAGGACCCTGCAGGGTACTTCCTGTCACAGTTCATGAGGGAGGGCCAAGCACTTTCTAGGTTAGAACATCCCACTGCGCATCCCGCCTCCCATCCCACCCGTGGTGCCCATGGCAGGGTCCTTCTCCTCCTTAGGGATTTCTGTGACCACAACTTCTGTCACTGTTAACAGAGAGGTCATCCCTGCATCATCCAGCAGAGGAGTTCTTATGACCTTTGTTGGGTCAACGATCCCTTTCTCTACTATATTCACAAAATCTCCAAGTGTAGCGTCATAACCAACTTCAGAGGAGCTCTGCAGGATTTTCTCAACTATCAAAGATTCTTCTACACCCACGTTCTTTGCAATGGTCATCGCAGGGATTTTCAGTGTTCTCTTAATAATTTCTATGCCAATGTTTTGATCTTCATTAGCAGGAGTTAAGGTGTCCAGGGCAGGAATGCAACGGAGCAGGGTACACCCACCACCCAGCACAATGCCTTCCTCCACAGTGGCCCTCGTGGCATTGAGGGCATCTGTGACCCTGTCTTTCTTCTCATTCACCTCGAAGTCACTTGTCCCGCCAACCTTCAGCATGGCCACTCCATCTGAAAGCTTCACCAGCCGCTCATTCTGTTTCTCTTTCTCATATTCACTGGTTGTGATTTCTAACTGCTCAGTGATTTCTT
>NDGM011059753.1:0-12496 GCA_002564305.1 Octomys mimax
GGGAGATGGCTCAGTAGAATAAGCGCTTCCCTGGCAAGCACTAGGGCCTGAGTTCAATCCCTGACCCTGCAAAAATAAATAAAATAAATAAAAAAATCAACAGTACAATTGTCCAAGCTATCCTTGGAGATATATATATATATATATATATATATATATATATATATATATTGATTTCCTTGTTTTTCTCTTTCATCCTTTTCCTCATCCCAGTTGTTCCTTCCCCACCTACACATTACAATCTTAGCAGCTCATGATAATCAAGTCGTAGAAATTAAGCACTGGTCAAATAGTTGAGTGGATTAAAGTGCTTGCAAGCAGGTGCAAGGGCCGGGGGTTCCATCCCTGGGCGTGCCATGCCATCCGCGCATCAAGAGCAAAAAGGAAGGAGCAGCAGCAAGCAAGCCCCTTTCCCTCCCCTATAGTGTAGGTGGTTGTAACGCTCACAACCATAATTGGACCATGAATCAACCAAAACCTCTAGAAGCCCAGCTCAGGTCTGTATGAGGCTTTAGGGGGACATCTTGACACAAAACAGAACATAGTATAACTGACTTGCATCTTTTTCCCTTTTCCTACTCTCCTTTCCCTTTTCAAAGATTCTAGGTCCTTTTAGCTTTTGAAAAATTTCTTATTTCACAATATCTATTTATATTGCAGAACATATTTACTCTTTCACTTTCTCACACCAGGGAAACAATGTGATGTTTACACATGTAAGTCTGATTTATATCACTTATACATGTGGTGTCAAATTACAAGTACTTAGCTATAAAAATCTCGTTTATCATTTTTATCGCTGAATAGTACACTATTGTATAAAAAGAACACATCACTTTTACCCATTTCTCAAATGATGCACATTCAGGTTGTTTCTGAGGTTTAGCTGTTTCACATTGTGCTGCTACAGTATGGTTGGCCATAGAATGGTTTCTAATGGTCTTTAGCGATCAGCCATTGGGTCTGTAACAGAAGACTGAAAAATCTGTGACAGAAAGCTGAAGGATCCAATCTGGAGGTTGAAGAGGCTGTGCTAGAAGCCAGGAGATAAAGTCCAAGCTGACTGCTAAGACTGAAGTTTGTCCCAGGAAGCAGAAAGCCGAATTCTTCCTCAACCGCTTTTTGTGCTATATGACTCTGGGGCAGGGCCCTCACAGCCCAGAGTGGAAATGCCAGGCGATGCAGCCAAACTGTTGCAATATATTGCCTACTAGGTGATGCAGCCAAATTAAAAAAATGTATTGACCACTACAACCTACGCCTTGTCAACTAGACATATTTCTTTAAATGTCTCCAGATACAGAGATATTCATATAATTGCACCTAACACTACTATAGCTAATCTCTCCTGAGTACAAATGGAAATACACTAATACTCTTACCAAAATAGAAGACAAGTTTTTTGCTTTATGATTATACTTCAACATTAACATATGTTTAATAATCCTTAAGAACTGGTACTAGCCAGGGAGATGGCTCAGTAAGTGCTTTCCTGGCAAGCACAAGGGCCTGAGTTAAATCCCTGGTTCCACATGCACACAAAAAAGGCACTAAATTTATCCACATTATATTATAACACAACTATATATAGGGGTGAAATAGTATAATTATAATCCTCTTTTCTGTATTAGGTTGTTGTAGCTTCCCATTCTCCTTTATAACAGGGCATGGCAATACTAAGAGGCACCCCAAGGGATCTCCTGCACTCCATGTATAGTCTTCTTTTCCTCCATTGCAGAGTAGTAATTCAATTTCCTCTTGATAGTCTGGGTCAATCACCCCTGAAAATACCATGATTCCTTTCTAACTTGTTTCCTCAGAGGAATGAGGAGACCAAAGTGACCAGGGGGAAAATTTAGCTTCCAATTCAATGGTATCATTGCTGTGTTTCCTGGTACAAGTCTTCACCCCTCTGGAACTAGGACTTCCAGTCCAGCAGAACATAAGGTTGTGGGGACAGGATGCAGCCAAATTGTCGCAATATATTGACTACCAGGTGATGCAGCCAAATGGAAAAAATGTATTGACCACTACAATCCATTAGCAAAAATTTTCCTAGTGGATCACTAGGAGGAATGGTGAGTGGTACCATTCCTACTCCTACCCCTTGATTCTTGGACCCATGAATCCTGGCTATGGGAGACACAGTACCATACAAAGGGCACTGATTCAAAGCATATACAGCCTGTTGAAGTACCTAACCCCAATCTGAAAACTATTGCCACCTAGTTGGCCCTGTAACTGCACCTTCGAAAGAGCATTCCACCGTTCTATTAATCCAGGTGCTTCTGGATGTTCAGGTACATGGTAAGACCAGTGAATTCCATGAGCATGAGCCCATTGTTTCCCTTTTTTGGCTATAAAATGTGTCCCTTGGTCAGAAGCAATACAGTGTTTAATTCCGTAGCAGTGGATAAAGCATTCTGTAAGTCCACAGATGATAGTTTTGGCAGAAACATTACATGCAGCAAAGGCAAATCAACATCCAGAGTATGTGTCTATGCCAGTGAGGACAAAGAGCGGTCCCTACCATGATGGAAGTGGTCCAATATAATCAACCTGTCACCAGATTGCAGGTTGATCACCCCGGGGAATGATGCCATATTGGGGATTCAGCAGTGTTGGCCTCTGTAGCTGGCATATTGGGTGCTCAGCAGTGGCTATAGCCAGATCAGCCTTGCTGAGTGGGAGTCCATGTTGCTGAGCCCATGCATAACCTCCATCTCTGCCGTGATAGCCATTCTGTTCATGGGCCCCCTGAGCAATGACAGGGATGGCTGAAGAAGGAGTTTGGCTACTATCCACAGAAAAAGTCATCTTATCCACTTGATTATTAAAGTTCTCTTCTGCTGATGTCACCTTTGGTGAGCATTCACATGTGAAACAAATATGTTTACATACTTTGCCCATATGGAGAGGTTTATTCACATACCTTTTCCCAAATATCTTTGTCATCAATTTTCTATACATGGCCCTTCCATATTCCTGATCATCTGTACAGACTATTGGCTACAACCCATGAGTCAGTATACAGTAGCATATTTGGCCATTTCTTTCTCCAAGAAATTGTACTACCAGGTTCACTGCCCAAAGTTCTGCTCACTTGATGATTTCCCTTCACCACTGTCCTTTAGTGATGTACCAGAAAGCGGCTATAATGCTGAAGCTACCCACTTACAGGTGGTGCCTGCATAGCATACAGAATCATCTGTCAACCAGGTCCTAGTCTTCTCTTACTCTGAAAGCTGATTATATGGTGCACCCCACAGTGCCATACATGCATTCTTGGAAACAGAAGACAATACAGAAAGTTTAGGAGCCATAGTTATCTAGGCAACATCCTCATGTAATTTACTTGTACCCTCTGGACCTGACCTGGCTCTATCATGAATGTACCATTTCCAAGTAATGATGGACTATTGCTGAACATGTTCAACCTTACGTCTTGATGGATCAAATAATATACAGGCCATGACAGGCAACTTAAATCGCATGGCGACCTGGTGTCCTATAGTCAAACATTCAGTTTTCACTAAAGCCCAGTAGCAGGCTAAGACCTGTTTCTCAAAATGAGAGTGGTCTGCAGATTATGACATAGGCTTTCTCCAAAATCCTAAAGGCCTCTGCTGCAATTTACCTATGGAGGCCTGACATAGACTCCAAACAGCATCCTTATCTACTACTGATTCTTGAAGTACCATTGTATCTGTTGGTTCATATGGTCCCAGAGACAGAGCAGCCTGAAAATCAGCCTGGAACTGTTCCAAGACTTTTTCCTGTTCTAGACCCCACTCAAAATTAGCAGCTTTCAGAATCACTAGGTAAATGGGCCACAGTAAGATACCCAAGTGAGAAATACATTGCCTCTAAAATCCACATAAGCCCACTAGGCACTGGGCTTCCTTTTTGGTCATGGGGAAAGTGAAATCCAACAACTTATCTTTTACCTTAGAAGGAATATCTCTACATGTTACACACCACTGAGCTCCTAGAAACTTCACTGAGGTAGAAAGACCTTGAATTGTTTTGGGATTCATTTCCTCTGGCTCTGAAATGCTGTACTAACAAATTCAACATAGTTGCCACCTCCTGTTCACTAAGCCCAATCATCATAACAGCATTAATGTAATGGACAAGCATGATATCGTGAGGAAGAGAAAAGCGATCAAGTTCCCTATGAACTAAGTTGTGACACAGGGCAGGAGAGTTAATATACTTTTGTGGTAAGATACTGAAGGTATATTGCTGGCATTGCCAAGTGAAAACAAACTGTTTCTGATGGTCATTATGGATAGGTATGGAGAAGAAGGCATTTGCCAAATCAACAGCTGCATGCCAACTACCATGGAATACATTAATCTGCCCAAGCAAGGAACCATAACTTGTACCGCAGCTGCAATTGGGGTCACCACCTGGTTCAGTGTATGGTAATCTATGGTCATTTTATAAGACCCACCTGTTTTCTGCACAAGCCAAATGGGAGAATTAAATGAAGATGTGGTGGCAACTACCACACATGTATCCTTCAAGTCTTTGATGGTGGCACTGATCTGTGCAATCCCTCCAGGAATGTGATACTGCTTTTTGTTCACTATTTTACCAGCCAAGAGCAACTCTAATGGCTTCATTTGGCCTTTCCAACCATAATAGTCCTCACATGACAGCTTACAGAACCAATGTGAGGATTCTTCCAAGTACTAAGTATATCTATCCCAATTATATATTCTGGAACAGTGGAAATAACTACAGGATGGAGTTGCAGGCTTATTGGACACATTGTGAGTTGGACCTTTGCTAAAACTCCATTGATCACCTGCCTTCCATAGGCCCCTACTCTGACTGGAGGATCACTATGCTGTTTTGGATCCCCTGGAATTAGTGTCATGGAACCAGGGAGATGGCTCAGTGGAATAAATGCTTCCCTGGCAAGTTCAAGGGCCTGAGTTCAATCCCCACTTCTGGAAAAAAAAATCAGTGTCAGTTTAGAACCAGTGTCAAGTAATCCCCAAAATATCCGATCCTTTTCCCAGTGTAGTCACTCAGGCAAAACTCTGTAGGTCCCTCTGTGCAAGGATAGGAGAAAGACTGACTGTACAAATTCTGGGGACATTAGGATCCTTCTCCAAGGAGACCTGGCCTCTCCATCATTCAAGAGGTTCTGGGTATGTAAACTGGCTCAAATCTGGGAACTGGATGAGTGGCCAGGATTGGCTATTACCATGATTTGATGTAGGTTTCTGTTCTTTTGCCCCTAAATTCTTTCACTTACATAAATCTAGCAAAAATTTTGTAGGCCTCCCATCTATTTCACTTTTGTGAACACCATGGCTAATCAGCCAATGCCATAGGTTTGTGTGTGTCAGATTATTCTGGTCATTGTTCTGCTTCTGCTGCCCATGACAATTAAGTCCTGCCACTTGACCTCTGCTACTCCAGGATCCAATCAAGTCCATGGCCCTTTAATTTTCTCTTTGAGTAACTGCGGTCCCCACTATCAGGGCTGGCATCTGGCATACACAGAAGAGCAATAACAGGGCTCTTCAAGGATGGTAGTGCCCCTCTCACAAATCTGTTTCTCAAGGTGTTAGTGAAGGTTATGTTTTCAGGATCTTCCAAATGTGGAGAATTAGGTTTAACATGATAGATCCATTCCAGCATTCTCATTTCCCTAAACCTCTGAATCTTTCATCAGTAGTAAACCATGGAATGTCAGGCATCTCTAACTCATTCACAGTGGGCCATCTTTAGAGCCACACTTCTGGCAACAAGCCAAATAGACTATTAACACCGTTCTTTACTCAACAAGCCACAACAATAAATTCAGAATCCTTACTTATTGGGCCCAAATTAACAAACTCAGTCTGATCCAGGTGTATGTTTTCCACTATTATTCCATACTCGTAAAATCCACTCCCAAGCTTGCTCATTAGACCTCTGCTTATAAGAGTTAGACAACGCAAGAATGTCTTTGGGAGAATAATAGATCACTCATGGATCACTTTATGTACTTCATCCTTGGTCAACTTCTATGATTGAAGCCTGGTTATGGGCCTAGAGGCAAAAATGGGTGGTGAGCATGGGTCCAGAGAAGTGCCACCAGTATTCTGTTTTTTCCATGGAGGATTAGTTTCTCCAGATATACTAGGAGACACTAACATGCGGAGGAGGAAGGCAATGATTCCTCTCCACAGTGGGTGGGGAAATCTCTTCCTCAGGCAAATTAATCTCATTAGCATCTAAAAACTCAATATCCTCAGCACCCTCAGGATCCTACCACACATCCCCATCCCAATTTGTGAGATCTCATTCTCTTCCAGTCAGTACCCTCACCTTTGCTTCAGATATCCTTTGAGACTGAGTGTTTAGTTTGTTTTGCAGTTCAGCTAATAAAATTATGACTTACTGCATTTGGGTCTCTGCAGCCTCAGCCTTATGGTTAAAAGAGAGATTTTCTGTCAGGACACATTTCAAAAATTTTAAATTTTTTATCTGAGTCTGAAGGTGGAAAATTGTATTTTCAAGCTCCTTACTTTCATTCATGTTTGTCCACTGAGGCTAAGACCAACCAGCATCATTATATTACCTAGTCTACCAAAGAGATTCAAAATTTTCCTGCATGAAATCTCTAAATACGTGACATCTCACAAGTGATGCATTAGGATAATCAAATGGATCTATGTGGCATATTAGTCTAAAACTTCATGCCAAGGAGTATCCATATGGTCCATAATACCAGAAGAGACCATAGTGTCTTTGGGTCTCTACAAATCTCAAAGCCAATTTCAGGAACTCTTAAGGCCATTAAAAATGCCATCGCTACAGTTTGTTTCTCTAACCCCACTTCTGATACTATATTCTGTATTAGTCAGGATTTTACTAGAGGAACAGATATAATACAAGGAACAGTTATAACACAAGATGTGCCAGTCAGAGATGAGGGAGTGAGCTGAGAGTGTCTGCACACCACCAGCTGAAGGATTCAGTCCCAAGTTTTATACTCACTGCAGTGTTCCATCTCTAATGGTCTCAAATGGTTTCTAATGGTCCCTAGTAGTCAGCCATTGGGTCTCCAACAGAAGACTGAAGAATCTGTGACAGAAATCTGAAGGATCCAATCTGAAGGCTGAAGAGTCTGTGCTGGAAGCTAGGAGATAAAGTTCAAGCTGACTGTGAAGACTGAAGTTCAAGGAAGCAGAATACTGAATTCTTCCTCACCCTTTTTTGTGCTAAATGACTCTGGGGAGGGGTCCTCACATCCCAGAGTGTGGAGCTGCCAGGCCATGCATTCAAATAGATACAGTGTATCCACATCCAGGTGATCTAGCCATGTAGACACAATGTACCGACTACTACAATGTTTTAATTTGAATTTAGTAGAATGAGCAATGATGTTGAACACTTTTCACATATTTATTTGCCACTTACATTTTGGCCTCTAAAAAGAAATGCCAATTTTTGGACTGGGCTTTTGAATTGGTGGGGTCCTATATTTTAATTATTTATATGTTCTAGATATAAGTCCTTTTTCTGATGGAAAGTTAGCTATACATTTTTCCCACTTTATGAATTGTCTTTTTATTTTGTTGGTGATTTCTTTTTCTGTGGAAAACGTTTTAATAAGATAATATCTATTTTATTTGTTCTATGAAACATTCCTCATGCAGTCTCGGTTTTGTACATGAACACTCTGCCTGCACCTATCTGAGCAACAAAATCGATAATCACAATATGTAATGTAACAGCCATTATTAATTTCCTTCTTTTGAAATTCTGTATCTTTTTATAAAAAAGTTTCTATCTTGTTTCCCTTATAGTAGATGGTATTACTGTTCTAATTATGGTCTTTGATTCCTTCTGACTTTAGTTTAGTGCATGGTGATAGACAGAGTTCTAGTTTTACCCTTTAGCACATGGAGAATCAGTTTTTCGAGCACCATTTATTAAAGGCAGTCTTCCTTACAGAAAGCATGTTTGACTCTTTGTCATAGATAAGGTGGCTGAGTGTGTTTGTAGTTGTGTTTGTATCTTCCAATCTGTTCTAGTGGTCCTCATACATTTTCTTGACAATACCTTGCTGATTTTATCAGAGTATATTTGTAGCGTAAGACAGAGATTTTGATGTCCTCTCCCTTCTTGCCTTGTAGCCCAGGACTTCCCTTGTTATTCTAGGTCTCTTATGTGTTCAAATGAATTTTAAGAATATTTTATATAGTTTTTCTAGGAATGCTCATTGTTTATTTTTAATCATGATTGCATCAAATCTGCACAATTTTGAGAGTGTAGCCATTTACACTATGTTGCATCTTCCTAACAATGGGCAAGGGGACATTTTTTCCTTTTCTCATATCCTTTTCAATCTCCTTTTTTAGAATACTATAACTCTCAATATATAGATCCTTTATGTCCTTTGTTATACTCATTCCTATTTCATTTTTGATGCTATTGTGAGGTGTATGTTTTCCCTTATTTCTCCCTCAGGGAATGTGGTTGTTTGTATACAGGAATGATACTGCCTTTTTGAGTGTTCCTTTTGTGTTCAGATATGCTACTGAATTTGATTATTCAATCTAAAAGTCTTTTTATAGAGATTTTGGCATTTTTTATCTAGAGCACCATACCATCATCAAATCATTTAACTTCTTCCTTTCCTATCCTTATTTCTTGTATTTCTATATTCTGTCTAATTGCTCTGGCTGGTATTTAAAGAACTGTATTGAATAGGAGTGTTGACAGTGAATATCCTTGTCTTATTCCTGATGTCAGAGTAAAATCTTTCAGGTTTTGTCCATCTTGCATGATGCTGACTATGTCATAGAAGCCCTTTACCTGACTTAGACCAAGACTTACAGTCTTTTTTGTAGAGTTTTTATTATGAATGAATGTTGCATCTTTTCAAAATCTTTTTCTGCATCTTTCAGATCATCTGATTTTTGTATTTGGCTCTTTTGATGTGTTCTACTATGTTTATTGATTTTCACAAGTTGAACCATCTCTTTATTCTTAGCATGAATCCCACTTGCTCATGGCATATGAATTTCTTGAGGATATCATACAATCTATGTGCTAGCAGCTTACTGAAGATTTTGACATCTGTGTTCATTGGAGAATTTGTGGTTCTCTTTTCTCTTTGGCTCTTTCTCTGGTTTGGGGATCAGTATAACATTTCCTCCAGGAATGTATTAGGCAGCATTGCTTCCCTTGCAATTTCAATAAACTGCATGAGGAGTATCGATATTAAATATTCTCTAACTTTCTTATAGAATTGAGCAGTGCATTTATCAGGATCCTGGTTTTTCTTTTTTTGCTAAGCTTTGCTTATATTTCATTGACTGATATTGGGTTATTCAGAATTTTTATATAGTCTTAATGAGTACTAATAATTCATAGGTATCTAGGAATCTGTCCATATTTTCTGAGTTTTATAGCACATCAGAGTAAAGAGTTTCAAACTGGGTATTAATGATCTGAATCTCCACAGGATCATAGTGACTTCACCATTTTATTCCCCAATTGTGTGAATTTAAATCTTTTCTTTCCTTTATTTATGATAAGATTGGCTAAGAGTTTCTCAATGTTATTCATTCAAAGAACTGACTCTTTGAATCATTGATGTTTGCATTGATTTCTTATTCTCCATTGCATTACTTTCTGCTCTGATCTTTATAATTTTCTCCCTTATATGGGCTATGGGAGTGACTGTTCTTCTTTTTGGATAAAGGTTGAGATGCAGAATTGGGTTGTTTATTTTTGCTCATTCCGTTTTCCTAGGAATACATTACTATAAAATTCCTTTACAGGATTGCATGTATTGCCTCCCACAAGGATTGGTATGTTGTATCTCAATACTCAATTAGCTGTAGACATTTTTTAATTGCCTCTTTAATTTTATTTGTGAACCACTTGTTCTTCAGGAGGATGTTAAGTTTCTATATATTTATTGAGTGTTAGCAGGTTCTTTTGACATTTATTTCCAATTTCATCGCATCATTCACTAATAGCATGCTTAGAATAATTAAATTCTTTTATATTTGCTTAAAAGCTTTCTGTGGGCTAATATCTGGCCTGTTTTAGATGATGTCCCATATGTAACTGAGGAGACCATGTATTCTGATGATGGGTGGAATACTGTGAAAATATCTATGAAGTCTATTTCTTCACAGGTTTGATTCAGCTCTGATATTTCTTTAATAATTTTTTATCTGGTTAATCTATTTGTGACTATGGTATGTTGAGGTCTCCCATTATAATTGCTTTATTTTTCTTTTGATTTTTATTTCTTTTTTTACATTATTTTATGTATTTAGTACAGGGTCTACAAGGTCTCACCACACAGATCAGACTCATAGTGATCCTCCTGTCTTCAGTTTCCCAAGCACTGAGATTACAGGTGTGTGCCACCATGCCCAGTCTCATTCACAGTCTCAGTGCTCCCTAGGGATGTGCTAGGAATGGCATGAAGATCAAACCCCGGTCCCCAAGTGCTTGCCTAAGCAGGCCTTTTAGTCCTCTGACCTATCTTGCTAGCTCTCTTTTAACTTTTCATAACCTTTTCTTCGTGTGTGTACCGGGAATCAAACTCATGACCTTGTACTTGCCAGCCAAGCATTTTGCCACTGAACTATATTTGCAGCCCCTTCATATCTATTAATGTTTGTCCTATACAGTTTGGTGCTCCTGTATTTAGTGCACACATATTTATGATGGTTGGTCCTCTTCTTGAAGCTTTCCCCTAACAAGTATATATTGACATTCTCTATTTCTTTTTATCATTCTTAGTTTGAAGTTCACATTGTCTGTAAACAGAATAGCTTCTGCTGCTTTTTCCTAGGCTCCAGTTGCATGGCATATTGTTTTCCATTGGAAGATAGTGCTTTAAAATACATCAGTCTGGGTTGGAAATTCTTTTTTTCTTTCAGAACCTGAAATACTTTGTTCAAACCTCATATTGACTAGATGGTTTGTATTAAGAAGTCTGCCATGATATTCATGGGCTTTCCGTTATAGTTGATCTGTTGTTTTTCTCTAACACCTTTTAATATTATTTTGCTAAATTTTTGGGATCATGATTACTATATATATACTGTGCCTAACTGGAGTTCTATATGCTTGCCTTACTGTATGCCAGAGTATTTTCCTTTGTTTGGATAATGTTCGGCTACTACTTCTGCAAATAGTTTTCTTTTATGTTATTTGTGCTGATTCCTTCTTTTTCACTGACACAAATTACTCTTATATAATTTTTATATTTGTTGCCTTGTATGTATTGAAGTTTTATTTGCTCATTTAAGAAATATATCTGGTTTCAAGAAATGCTTCTTTTCCTCACTAGAAGATATCCTGTCTTCAAGATACGAAATTTTTATTCAGTTTTGTTCAAGTGGTTTTGCCAGCTTTCAGCGGAATTTTTAATTTCCTGTGCATCTGTTTGAATCTGTTTCATCTTCTATTTCTTTCTTGTATTGCATTCACAATTCATCCTGTTCTTATCATCTATTTTTTAAAACTCTCTCTAATCTAGATTTGCTCAGCAATCCCTTTATAAATATTGACTTTTTTAACTCAGATATTGTTTTTGATCCAATTTTCTCTATAGCCTAAAGGACTTTTTTTTTTACTTTGGTTGCTATCATTTCAGTTGTGTGTCTTCCATTTTCCTCTATTTGATTATCTCCTTGGATTGTTCTGGGAGGACTTTAGGCCTAAGATTGCAGTTTGCTTCTGTATCTTTTAATTTTTTGCTTCACTTTAGAAAAAAATTTTCTTTATTGACTCTTGTAAGTTTTTTAGTAAGTAGCTATGTCACCAGTATCAAGTCTTCTCTAAAAAAGATCTGTTCCTCATGGATTCTTCTGTGTTTAGGAAGTGCTTGGGTTGTTTGTGTTCTATAAGTCTACCTTCTCAGTTAATTAAGAAAGAGATTTTGGTAACTGTTTAGTTCAATTCCAAGTCCTTTGTTGATGAGCTGTGGTAAAGTTTTTAGCCAAGAACTCCTCAGTATTGTTACAGAAGTGAGGACAACTGACTAAAACATATATGACAGCCAACTTGGCAATAATAATTGCGCCAACCAGCTTAGAAATTGACAGACTAAGGTAACTGTTAATTTTGTAACATTAGCCCTAGAAACAGAATCTATAGCTATATAATAGAACCAGTCATAGATTGGGAGCTTGAATACAAAATGTTTTCCCTTGGTAGAGTTGTTTTATACTGTGGTGGACAAATTTAAGATGGATAATGAATAGAACAGAGACAACTGAAAAGAAATGAAGTAGAAGCCAAGCTGGAGGTTGATTATGGAAGCTTTGGAAAACTAGAGAATAGGGCAGAAGAGAAAGAGTGAAGGAGTGAGCAAGGGATTATTGAAGTTGCCCAGCAAAATTATAAAGGCTATTCATGCATATTTAAATATGATTAAGTCTAGAGAGGTAAATTGAGGAAATAATGAAAGAAGATAAATACACAATAGTAAAAATATGACTAAAATACAAAAAGG
>NDGM011059762.1:0-14840 GCA_002564305.1 Octomys mimax
GACAGACAGACGGACAGACAGGAGAAGGGTAGGGGCAGAGAGGAAGAACAAGCAGGGGAAGGGAATAAGGTGAAGTTAGGGGCCTATGTCTCAGGGCCTCACTGCGATGCCATTGCCCCAGTGACTCCCAGGCCAGGAGAAACTCAGCGAGTGTAGCAAACAGGAAGTGACCTTCCAGTTCAAGGCCAACAATACAAAGTGAAATAAAAGTTGGGCAAATCGATGCAGGGCAGGTAAGTCAGGCTGGAGATGTGGGTACGCACAGGGAGAAGTGGCAGGGCCAAGGGATGGGTGAGGACTCCCGGCAGAAGAGCGTCAATAAAGGCAGCAGGAAGGAGCAACTGGTCTCACAGGGACACACAGGCCTTTGATGGACAGATACCAGTACAGGGGACCGGGGGCTGTGGTCCACAGTCACTTCCTGTGTGCCCACCCAATGGTGAACACGGCTCCATCCACCCCAAAGCTGTGGCAGCTCCAGCCCCCCTCCAAGTGTGGCTCAGGCAACCCAAGTAGGGAGGAAGTGAAACTTGCCTCCAACAGGGGCCGCAAAGCAGCATCCCACGCCCACTGCGCAGGCCGGCACCAGGAGGTCAAGCTGCCCAGGCAGAGTCTGCAACAGAGAAGCAGCAGGCCAGACGAAGGGGCGGACGCGGTGAGGGACAGGAAAAGAACGAGGGCGGCACAGAGGAAGGGGGAGGAACGGACACAAAAGGGTGTGTGGATTCACAGGGGAACACGAAGGCAGGCCTGAGCCAGGCCACCACCGCGGAGGGACACAGATCAGGACTGCAACAGGCGCTGGCTGAACACAGGTGGGACGTGGGAGTGCGGGTTAGTGCAGCGCGTCCTCAGCACCATGGCCAGCTGAGCAGGCAGCCCTCCCGGCTTGGCTTGCTGTGCGCACACGGCGAGCGGGCGGCGGCGGCTTCAGTCCACCAGCTGGCCCTGCTGTTTTGCCTGGTCTCAACCTTACCTCATAGACCCCGCAGAACATGGCCATGAACTTGCTGAGGATGGCAGCGCAGATGCTGGCGATGTGGACGAAAGGGCCCTGGAAGAGAGGGGGAGACGCAGGGCTCAGGGCGAGACATCTGGAGGGGAGGCTTCGAAGCTTCATTGAACTAATATTTGCGACTCCAGGCCCTGGGCAAGCTGCTGAAATGTCGAAATCGGACGGGCGTTCTCCTCTTCTTCATTGCAGAGGCAGCATGCTGTACGTTATCCTTGCAGATAATGCCAAGGAACGGCTAGGAAGCGAATGAGGGGGAGAGACTAGAGAAAGGATCGATGTGGAAGGACGGGGCGTGTGCGAGCTTAGACCAAGGAGCCTGGGGAGCCCCTGGCTGCTTAGGACCAAGCAGTGCCTGAGAGCAGTGAGACTGTGAGCCCGGAGTGCTGGGGAAAATGCTCCCTACACGGGTCCTGGGGCACAAGTTTGATGTGCCCGAGATAAGCGAAGAAAGCCTGGAGGCCCAAACACAGGGAAGGCAGCAGTCCGGGAGGCTGGAGGATGTGACAGGAGAGGTGGCACTCAGCCCAGGCCATTGTGAGTTCAAATTTTATTTTAAGTGCTATGGGAAACTGCTACAACGTTCTTGGCCAGAGGTCAGATGCAACCCATTCCACTTTTACAGGCGATTTTCTGTCTGCTGTGGAGGGTGCAACCAGAGGCCAGGGTACAGGTGGAGTGCAACTGAGAGAGCACCAAGTCTGTCGCCTAGAGATGCGCAGCTGTCTCTAGGTCTCTGTTTTTGCAAACAAAAACTAAAGGATTGGGGTGGATTATCACTAAGGCAGTGGTTCAACTGGGGGAGAATTGGGGCCTGTGGGGGATGCGTGGCGATGTCTGGAGACCTCTGGTACCTGTGACTAGGAACTGCTACTAGAGCCCAAGGATGCTGCTACCATCCCACGGTGCACAGGGCAGCACCCCACCTGATGCGCACGCGTGCGTGCGCGCGCGCACACACACACACACACACACACACACACACTCATACAATGGCAAGTGTCCTGATAGCCTGTTCTGACATGTTGGCCATTCAGCGCCAGGACAGACCTTTTCCGCTCTCTACTGCCTTTTGGAACTGGCTTTAGTCCCTTTGTCCTTGGTCCATTTCTGCTCCCAATGCATACCCTCACTTTGACTCTCTGTCTCTTTCTCCTTCTCTCCATCACTACAGACCCACCTCTTTCCCCACGGGGATGCCGCTGCCCAGCCCTGCGGTCAGGGCCACCACCTTTGCCACAAACGCCTTGAGTGTGAGATACTCTTTCAGGACTACGCCTCGAAGAATTGTCTTCATTTCGGGGATTCCAGAACCTAAGATGGGAAGAAAGGACTGTGTGTGGGTTTGAGCTGGGGAGATGAAAAAGGAAATGAAGGCTGGGAGGGCCCAAGCGGCTGTGATGGGGAGGGTAGTGATTGGGTCCCCAAAGGGTTGGCAGAGGAGTGGGAGGCCGAGGACATCAGGGCAGACTGGCCTGCGAGAAGCAGATTGTGAAGAAAATTCTCACCAACAGCCTGGGGAGAGATGAGGTGGCAGAAGAGGGCACTGAAGAGGATGAGGACTAGCGGGAAGGTGACCCAGACCAGGTACTGCAGAGGAAGGTTGGGCTGCGTCTGGGCGTAGGTCCACTTGTAGGCTGCAGGGACACACACACTGGGATCAGTCAGAGGACGGAGGAAGGGCAGGCAGTGACAGCACTGTTCCCACAAATCCTAAGTGCACAGTGTCTCTCAGCAGGCCAGCTGTGTCCCCAGGGCTGGGGGAGCCAGTGTCACTTCACATGCAGGTGTATCCTTTCAAGTTCCCTGTGGTACAGGTCACTGGAGACTCTAAGTCATGCTCAAATACAAGGCTTTAGCTCATGGTTAGAAGCCGTGGCGTGAGCCACCTGGCTTGGCCAGAACTGGAACTTCACTGTTGAAAATGGAGAGACCCCAGGGAAACAGGAACAAATGGGCAACCCTACAAGAGGGGCACCCGCCGTTTAGGTGAGAGCAGGCAGAAGAGGCATAAGCCATGGGTTTGGGTCTTTCCTGAGGCTGGAGTTACACCTGCCTCTAGCATCTGTGCAGCTTCCCTTATGCAGACAGATCTGGCCTATTCTAGATGGAAGCCCTAGCAAGTCTCAGTCGTGTCAGGAAAAGCTGAGAGCAGTGTCCAAGGAGAACATACCCTGAAGGGTTTTGGCACTGACATAGTCCATGCACCAGCTGACCAGAGCCATCAAGAGGCCCAGGAGCACCAGAAAGATCCAGTCTTCCCCTAACTTCCTCCTTATCATGCATTCCAGGCGGTGGATACAACCTAGGACAAGAAGAGGGTAAAAGGAGGACAAGGGAAGCAGCTGGTCAGCCATTACTGCTCTGGGTGCATGGCTGAGGAATGGAAGGGTGGGACAGGGCCCGAGCTGGTTGTCTCTACATGTCAATACCTCTCTGCTAACTGCTGCCCCTGTCTTTTCAAAAGACACCAAACTCCATTTGACAAGAACACATGATGAATTCCCTTCCACAGCTCTTGTTTCTTGAGGGAACAACAGGAAGCAAGGTGAAGCTCATGTTCAGGGGCTTTTATGTGTGGGTGTGGGAGGGTGGCTATGGAATGGGGCATCCCAGTTATCCTCCTAGTCCCTGTACCTCCTTTTCCAGAGTCCTTATTCCTCAGTCCCCATCACCTTGACATTTAGAATAGTGGTCCTCATCCTTGCTGTCCAAGGTAGAACTGGAGCCCATCTTCTTGGGCATCTGTATGTCCTGCTCCTTGTCCAAAAATCGTTCTTTGTGGTGGCCGTAAATCTGGGTGGAAGGAGAATGATCAAGCTGTATCTTGATGAAAAGTCAAACAGAAGCGACAGAGGGCAGCACATAGACTTGAGGGACAAGGGGAAGCAGCTATGTCAAATCCAGGCACTGAGGGTTGCACACAGTGCTCCAGGAGGGCATCCCTGGCTTCCCCTCTCTGTGCTCCACGCACACGTTTCCCACTCATTCCCTTCATCCACCCACCTCCGCCTTGTTCCCATCCTTTCCTCATCCTGTCCTCACCTTGGTCTGTGTGGCTAGCTATCATCATGGAGAGCAGTGTCTACTGTGAAGTAAAGACACAAAACGGGGCAGCTGTGTCAGTTAGACGTTTTGTGTATCTCTACACTGTCTGATGAGTTTCCTAAGAACCACCACCTGCACAGATGGATGCTGCATTAGATTCCTAATGTAGAGAGTGAGCTTGGATGACTTCTTTTTTTCAAATTGATTCATAAAAAAAAAATGTACATTTCTTTTTAAATTTGTGTATTCGATACAAGGTCTCGCTATGCAGTTCAGACTCATAGTGATCCTCCTGTTTTCAGCCTCCCCAGTGCTGGGATTACAGGTGTGTGCCACCATGCCCAGATTCAGTGGCCCACTCAGCACACCCAGGGGTAGGGCTGGTGTGGCATGTGGTACTGGGGATCAAACCCTGGTCCCTGTGCTTGCCTAAGCAGGCATTTAGTCTCACGGGCCCCATGTATATCTTTTGAGGAGCAGATGACTTAGTTGCATTTTGCCGTTGAGTATTTTGCCTCCCTGTAGGAATCAGGTTATCTATCAATCTTGGATAAAGCCTGCCTAACCCATCTTTCAGGGCTTTTCTGCATAAAGTGGAACTGGGCCTGACAAGGCATCAATACACTTCTCCCCAAAGCCTGGTAACTGGGTCCCACCAACATGTGAAGACAAGGAAGGAACAGCACCTGTCAGATCTGGAAACCCCCAGCCCCTCCCCATAGGAGCATGTGTGACAAGGGGCAGCATGTAGGCAAACTCTCTGATGGCTTTCAGCCTGCCCCGCTCCACTACACTAATTCCATCCTGTGGGGCCAGGGTCAGGCCAGGCCATGTTGCTGATTCTGAGAGCCTGGGTAGACAAGATCTGATTTCATAATAAAAGGCAGTAGAGTTCTACGCCTCCGTCCCAAATAGGCACTCACTAATTTCCCTGGTCATAGTTGTTTCATCCCCTGAGATGAGACGGGTGACAGGGGCAGGCAGTGTTTTCCTCTGAGCCCTAGCTGGGACCCACAGAAAACACCCTGAGTGGAGATCACAGAACTTGCTACTCTTTCCTATGTGACACTTCACGCTCCCTTGGCCATTATCTTGCTGCCACCAGGAAGTACCCTGAACTGTTGTTTTGTTGTCCTTTGGAATGACCAGCGTGGGGTAAGAGTGAGTGCAAGGCTGGGGTGGGAGCACTTTCTCCAACAATACCTATAGGAGTCATAGCCTCTGGTGAGCAGAAGCCCTTTTCAAGTTTATAATCTCGTGTCCCTCAGGCACCTTCTACACTCCAAGAACCACATCTTGGTCCTAATGGTGGCCTGCATATTCCCCAAGGCAAACCCAAACTACCCTGCCAGCTCCTCTCTGGGACTCCATCTCTGCGCTTCCCCAAGGTTCTCACACTGAATAGTTTCTTCCTGTCTGGAAATTTGCTTGTTTGGTTTTTTGTTTTGTGTGTGTGGCGCTGGAAGTCAAATGTAAGGCCTCGCCCCTGTGAGGCAGGAAGTGGGTAGGTAGGTAGCATGGTCACTCTGCCGGCTTGCAGCCCGGTGGCTCCCTGACCACCCATAAGCCATCCACTCTTGGTCCCCTCTCTTTGCTTCCAGCTTCTGCAGAGGGGCTCCTCTGTGTGTGCGCTCTGCGGTGGCTGCGCGGCAGAAGCCCTGTGGTGTCCGCTCATGGCTGAGGGTGTGGGACACTCGTGGCACGCAGTAGCCAGTGTGGGCCCCTGTGGTTACATAAGCACCGGCTCTTCGCACACATGTGGCTCGGCCAGCCTCCCCAGGATCTGGTTATTCTGTCAGTAGAAGCCCCATGAAGGTGCCTGTGCATCTCTCCACCTGCACACTCAGGCAAGCCTTAGGGTTTGTGGTGAGTTTGTATTTTGAGCACATTTTTAAAAGGCTATTTAAAAAATAAACACTGCTCTCTTGTCACCTAGCCCTTCACTGTCACCCACCCCCATCCCAGTGTCCCTGTTCACTGCTCCCTTCCCTTCAGGACTTTACCTGTGTGGGGTAGACATGCCGGGGGGCTGCGTCCTTTCGGGGCCGGTGCTGAAGGCCCCCGTTCTCAGAGGGCAGTCCATAGCTGGTGCAGTGCTCGAAGGGCATGTACTGGTATTGGGGGGCACTTCCCCACCAGTTCTGCTCACCCCCATGCCGCAGGGACTGGGACCGCTCCATGTGCCCTCCCCCCAGGGCGGCTGGGCCCGTGCTGGCCTGCCCTGTCCACCTCAGTGCAGCTCCTTAGGCCTCCGCACTCGCCTGTCCCCAAGGCGTCTGGGGCAGTATGCCCACCTCCAGCTATTTATAGCCGCCTCTCCATCACATGACCCCCCACGGCTACATCTGATCTGCTGGGGTCGAAGCAGGTGTGAGTGCAGAGTGGGGGTGGGGGTGGGGCTGGGAGGGAACCCGCGGGGCAGCCCATAGGGAACTCCCTCCTGGTGCCAGCAGCATTGTCCCCTCCCTTGTCAGTAGCAGGCGTCCAGCTCCTGGGCACCAGTCCCTCTATAAATATCGCCCAGAGCAAGATACCAAAGTGCTTCGTGTGCAATCCACACTGAGCGCGTGCATTGCCTAGCAGGGTCTGCACCGGATTCCTTCGAGGCTCCGCCCCTCCTTCCCTCCTTTGGGATGTGCAAGGTGTGTTGGTGCAGATGAGTTCCTCGAAGGTCTGGAGACACAAGACAAGTGACTCACCTGGGGGAGCAGACGGTGCCGCTCTGCCATCTCGCCCCGTTGGGCTGACCCTAGCTCCGCATCCATGCAGCGTTCTCTCTTCATGAGGATGCCGAGCTTGTGTCTGGCAGGCTGTGCCCACCCATCCCGCTACATTCTCTCCTCCAGCTCTCTGCCCTTCTGCCTGCCAGAGGCTGCTAATATCCCTTCCGAGCCTTCCCCGGATCCCGCCCTTATCGGCCACTGGGGTGTGGAGCACTGTGGGAAAGTGGGGCTGAGAGCCCTGGGTTGGGGAGCCTTACTTGCTTCCCACACTCGCGTGTGTCAGCTGTGCACCACCGGCTTCCCTGCGGACTGTGGAGCGACAGATAACCGGGAGAAAGGGAAGTAGGCCCGGGGCACAGGGCTGGCGGGAGTGCTGGGAACGAGGGAGTGTTTCTCGGGGTGAGCCTGAGGAATGACAGATGATGGGGAAGTAATCTCTCTGTTCTTCCCTTTCCAGGCCAATAAATACTTTCCACTAAGGCCAAACTCCTCCACCTGCCATGGTGTCTTCCAATTCGCCAGAGAAGCAAAGCCGCAAACGCAGACTGAGTGAAGGTCAGGGTACCCCCGAAGGAGGCTCCTTCCCAGGACAGTCCCCGCTCAGGCTCTGCAAGGTGGGGACAGGAACACCCGGCTCACGATGTGTTTTTTTCACTAAGCTAAATGGGAATTACTCAAAGCAAGTGGGATGATGGATACCATTAAAAGCAGCTTTTTAGGTGCTCAAATCACGGGTCATCAGGGAAATGCAGCTCAAAACCACAGTGAGTCACAAACTAGGATGGCTACGAGCAGAAAGACAGGCAGTAAGTGTCCAGGAGGCAGAGGGAGAAAAGCGAAGCCCGCGCAGTGCGGGAGGGAGGGCCAACTGTCACAGCCCTCATGGAGAGAAATATGGAAATTTATTGAACAATTATAAATAGAACAAAAACCCAGCAATACCTCTCTGGGAATATATGCCTGAAGGAAATGAAGTCAGTCTGCCATTGACACCTAGACTACTTTATTCTCCACAGCACCAGCTACACAGCCAAGACATGAAGAGAATTTAAATGACTGTCACCAATGAATGGGGAAAGAAAATGTGGTGTATAGATGCATAGCAGAATATCATTCAGCCACAAAAAAGGAAACCCCGTGCCAGTTGGGACATGTAGGAATATGCTACGTAAAATTTGCCAGTTCAGTCCGAGGTTCTGCCAAAAAAAAGAGTTGTATGAAAAGGCTGGGGAGACAGCTCAGCAGTCTTAAGTGCCTGCCTGGCAAGTGTAAGGACTCAGCTTCAATCTCTGGTACTACATGTTGTGCCATGCATAGTGGTGCATGCCTGTAATCCCCTCTCTGGAGAGGCTGACACAGGAGGGTCTGTACCAAATAAATAAATTAAAAAAAAAAAAAAAAAAAAGAGTTGTGTGACAATAGCTGTGTGTGGTGGTGCACACCTGTGAGCCCAGCACTCGGGAGGCTGAGGGTGGATGGCTAGTTCAAAGCCAGCTGGGCTACATAGTGAGTTCAAGACAGCCTGGACTACAAACTACATGGCCAGACCTTGCCAAAACACAAAACAAAATAAAACAAAGTACCCTAGAAGAACTAATTGCATCTGGTAACTCCCTCAGTTTCCTTTGTGAACGGGTTACCTCAGGAGAGCCCAGCTGCAGACAGGTGAAGAATCTTTTATAAAACCTTCCAAGAGTGTCACCTCACGTTGGCACTCTATTGTCTTTTATTTCACACCAATCCCTTAGACTTTTGCTTAGTTTCTTTTGTTTTTGTATTTGGTAGAGAGTCTCAATGTGCAAGTTGGACTCCTAGTGATCCTCCTGTCTCAGCCACCCCAGGGCTGGGATTACAGGTATGCACCACCACGCCGGGTTTCGGGGGCCAGCTCAATGGGCAGCTTAGCATGCCACACCAGGAACTGAACCCAGGTCCTTGTGCTTGTCAGGCAGGCGCTTAGAACAACTGAGCTGGGGCTGGGGAGATGGCTCAGTGGAATAGATGCTTCTCTGGCAAGTGCAAGGGTCTGAGTTCAATCCCCAGTTCCGCCAAAAAACAAACACAAACAAAAAAATAGATTAGACTAACTGAGCTATCTTCCCAGCCCAACTTTTGCTTAGTTTTTGTCTGCAGGAAAGACAGGCACTGTGTACAACAGAACCTTTAGCCCCCAAAACCATCACATACCCATTACCTTTGTGGTTACTTTTGTGGCTAGAATATCAGGGCCTCAGGATTCACAGGACTGTTGCTGGGGAAGGGGTTTCCTTCCAACTTTTTTGGGATATATAGCTGTCAAACCGGGGATTGAACTCAGAACCTTGAGCTTGCCAGGGAAGCACTTATTCCACTGAGCCATCTCCCCGGCACCTCCATACAACTCTTAAAAAGGCAGATCCTTAACATGGAGCAGCATGTGCACAGAATCAGGCTGGAAGGCAGAGCCCAGGGGAGCAGGGGGAGCCATCTCACGTGGCCAAGCCCAGGGGAAGGATGTGGTCAACAAGAGCACCAGCTACCAACAGAAGAGCCAGACTCCCCACTAGGAGGCTCTGGAGGTCACCTACAGGATCCTACTGCTGGAGGCAAGGACTTGAGAGCATCTGTTTGAAATCAGGAATAGTTTATCACCTATGGTCCTGCAGGAGAACTAGAAAACATGTGAACCATGCCCAAAGTGACCCAGACCTTACGTTATTTGGAGCACCAAGGGTGGGTTTCTGGGAAACCCTGGGACTTTCTAAGCTTGGAAGCACATTTACAAGAATACATGAATATGGGTTCATCCCTGAGGTTTTAAGAGGAGATTCTCCATAGTCATGACAGTGAAAGCTTAAAACCTACATGCTTCATGGAATTGCTCTTTGAAGGACAGCTGCACCAAGTGGCCAGGCAGGATACAAGCAGAGGGGGACTTTGTGTTAAGTGTATAGGTGCTTGGATATGAGCTGGGAAACCCAATAAATTTAAGTTGGAATTTCTTTTTCTTTCCTCTCTTTTTTTCTTTTTTTGCAGTACTGGGGATCGAACTTGGGACCTTGCGCTTGCCAGGCAGGTGCTTATGCTGAACTATATCCCGGGCCTTAAGTTGGAATTTCTAGGCTATACCATTTTCCAACTCGAACACCTTTCAGTCTGGCCTCCTTAATTTATTTGCTTTGTAAAGTCAAAGAGTTTCCCAACAGCACCGACAACATCCAACTATTTTCTGAAATTCTAAAAGCCACTCGAGCTTTGTGGCTGAGGACGCCTTGCAGCAGAGCTTATTCCACTCCTTCTTGGGCCTTGCTCTACCTTTGAAGAATTTGGGCTTCTCCTGTACCCTGCAGGTTAGGCCTTCCCTGCAGCACTCAACAGATCTTTCCCTTCCAGCTTTTCAAACAGGATACTTTCCATGCATCATCTTTACAAGAATTTTTCATGGTAGAAATAACTTTCCTTTTGGATAAAGGCAGCTGAGACTTTATTGTTAACATTGGCAAAGGTCTCTGATATGTTCAGTAACATTCAAAATCAGAGCTTGTACAACTCAAGAGTTGGTACCTTTATGTTTTCCATTTCAAAGCTTCTAAGCCGTATTTTCCTCTGAAAAATTTGGGAAAATGATTTCCTTGCAGGGCCGTGGGGAGGGTGGGGTGTGGCTGCCACGGGGTACACACTTGGTTAGTGGCCACTATTATTATAGTCTGTGGGTCCGCCCTGCCTTTGAACACTGCCCTTCCCCTTAACCCCACAGTTTTGCTCTTCCCATGTTTCTCTTCCCATCTGAGAAAACAGGATGGGGAAAGGCAGCAGGGGGCAACCCCCAGCTCAGAGGGGGATAATTTTAGAAGAGAATCCCCTGGCAGAGGTAAGTGGGGGCAGGGCAGAGAGCTGTGAAATTCAACCTGACACCCTACTCAAGGGCAGGGAGGGGAGAGGACAGCCTCCAGCTCAGACCAGGCTCCATACTTCCCAGAGACATCGCGACTCTGGAAAGCTTTCCTATCCTGAAAATGGGTTCTTACTCCTATGGATTCCGGCCACACCTTAGATTTTTTCTGCCCTTTCCACTGCTTGTTTCGCTGGCCTCAGTGTTGCTCTGCACGGACTTCCCCTCTACCGGGTCATGTCCAGTTCAACACCATGTCCTTTGGCTCTTCCTAGCCAGCCACCTGCTCCTTAGCACTCCTAAGCAAGTCCCTGGAATCACAGGTTTCTTACACAAGGCTTATACAGAACTCCTCCTTCCCCTGGCTTGAACCCCACAGCCTAGTTGAAGATTCCATCGCTTAGTGTGAATTGCTTCATCCACGCCGCTCTAGAAAACCTTACACTTCACTTGGACCATGTGAGAAATGAGATCCTACTGCCCTGCCATGCCAGCCCTGTTTATTGGGCCAGCTGGTAAGCCAGAACCAGCACTGCCTGCTAATGACTTCTACCTCATCTGATTGTAAGCAACTGCAGGCTGTGACAACTCACAAAGTCCAGATTACTACATGTAAAAGACTGGGGCAGCTAGAGGAGAGGGGTTTCAGCTCTAGGTGCATCTCATAGGGAGAATGACGGGGAGCTGGGGAACGAAGGTATGTGGACCCGAAAAGACCAAGCACCCACACGAACAGATGCGAGGCACGCCCCAGTAACAAATACGAACATTTATTTGGCACCTGATAGCTATACAAAAAAAAATCTTGGCAGTGGAAAGTGGGCAAGTTGTATCACTAAAATATATCCATCCCATCCCGACCCAAAGGCAGGACTCGACGGCAAGTCTTCCAACCCTCTGGCTCATAGAACAAACATTTATTTATCAAGCACCTTGACTGCTACAGGCCGACTTCTCTGCCGGGCACGAGAGACGGGAAGGAAGATGCCTCACATGTGACAGTTCTTCAAGGAGCTAAAAATGCCCGTGGATAGAAACCAAACACTTGCAAAACATAAGAGTACAAGTATTAAACTATAAGGTCAAAAAGGAAATTTTATCCAAAAGGATTCTAGCTATAGTTTGGTGCTTCTCTTTTCCTCTTACAAACATTTATGAGGAGCAGTGTCAGGGCCTGGGTACACACTGCGAAGAGAGTTGGGTTCCTGCCCTCTTGAAGCCTGCAGCTTAGTAGGGAGAAAAAAAAATGAACCAGCAAAATCAACATATGGAATTACAGATCCTGTAAGTGCAACAAAAGAATTAACCAGGATGCAGTAACAGGAGACTGTCCGCGGACAAAGCTGCCCCAAATTCTCCACAAGATGAAGGAAGAGACGCTGCCCCATCCAACAGCAGTGGACACGCAGTGCCCAGGGTCACAGAAACGGAGTCCAGGCCACCAGGGCTGGAGCATAATGAGGTTCAAGGGCAGGCAAAGCCAGGTCTCAAACCTTGCTTCGGACAAGGTGCAGAAGGGAAGCCCAGAGGTCCAAGGAGAGGAGCATTATATTTGTACTTAAAAGCCAAAGACTGTTACACAAAGCACAGATTGGAGGTGAAGAACAGGAATGGGAAAGAGGGCCTTTAGGGGTCAGCAAGGTGTCGCTGAAGCAGGGAGAGGAGCTGCAACCACACAAAACCAAGGGGCCCGATTCTGAGGCTGACGGCTCGACAGGGCGGCACATGACACCCAGAGCGGTAACGAGTGGGGAGCTTTTCTAGAAATCTAAGTATGAAGTAAAAGGTAACAAGGGGATGCCTTGCAGGGAGAAGGTCCCACGGTGCGCAGGCGTGCCCTTCTTCCCTGCCCTCTGCCAACAGTCCCCACGAGGCTCCTTTCAGGGACAGCTCAGGGAGTGGTTACGGAAGCCTCTAAGACTTCCGGGCCGTGCACGCAGACCCTAGCTCTGCGGACAGGCCAGGCACCGTGAGCCCTAAGGGGCAGGGGGTGGAGGTGCAATGCGTCCTTCACTGGGGCTGGAAGTCCTGCAGGAATCACAGGCACTTCTGCTCACGGCAGCAGGGTGTATCCTAGTCATGCTTGCTTCTTCAAAGCCAAGCGGAAATGTCTACCTTGAACTGGGATACCTTCTGACCATCCAACTGTCACTCTGGGGAGAAGTGCAGTGTGGAAATGAAAGAGAACAGAGAGGAGGCGATCTCTTCAACCAGCATAATACAAGTGCTCCTTACAAAAGCCGTGGGGGCAGAAACAACGCAGACATTGAGCAACCCCCATGCTCGCTCCCAATATACTGCATTCAAAACACCACTTGACAGGCGCTTGGACTGTAGCCAAAACATTCCTGGCTGACAGTCCAGCCAACTTCGGCCCTGAGGGAGCATGCTCCACACAGGAGGTCTACAGTCCCAAAAGGTGAGATGACGGGCACAGGAAACAGGCCTGAGAGTCCCATATCCCTGAGGGGCAGAACAGGAGCCACGCATCCTGAAAAGGCTCTGCCACCCTCTGTGGTCCAGGCGCCTCTGGACAGATGCAGGGGGCGGCATCACGTGGGAGGGTACCCTGGGAACAGGTAGAGCGGACGGCATAGGGTGCTGCAATATTCAGACATCTCCTTACATCGGTGGAACTCTGTGCCAGGGGCGTAGCCCTCACGCTCCTTGATGAGGGCGTTGACCTGCGAGGCAGAAGCAGGGGTCCATAGTCAGGTGCATTTCCAGGAGAGCAGAACAGCAGGAAGGGCAGGGATTATGGAAAGGGGGAGGGGAGAACAGTGTAGAGATGGGAAGGTTTACTGAGCCAGCCAGAGCTGACCTACCTTAACCAGCATGTCAGCCACGTGCATGTCACAAGCCCTCTCGGAAAACACCTGAGCGAGCGCCTCGATGTACCAGGAACCCCGCTTGGTGTTACGCATGGCAGCAGTTCCTGCAACCAGAGGTGTGAAGGTCACAGAGAATCCTCACACAGTTGGGCTCATAGAGTGCCAGGGACCCCCCGTCAGGTCTAGGAGGGTACGGTCTTCTAATTACTTCTGGACCTCAAAATACCTTTCAGGCAGGCATAGCCGCAGATCATGTCGGACTGGGTGGGCAGTCTCATCTTCAGCAGCTCCTCTTTACCCGCGTCACTCTCCTCGCACCCGGCGGGCCGTGTGTGGTCTTTTCCATCCAGCTGGTCAACCCCACGGTCAGTCTCATCTGCAGAAAGCAGACAGGATGGACACACGTATTAGTTTCCTCCATTTCTCACGGGCCTGTCATAAACATGGCCAAGTTTGCCATAACTTGACTGCAGAGAGCCATTTGCAGCTATGGCCTCCAACCTATAGCTGAGGAATAAAAGAAAGAAAGATCATTGCTTTCCCAGCACACACCATGACTCAGGGGCGCCTACTGGGCCAGGCACCACACTCAAGCGCATGCGCGCATACAGGGCTGAGGGCTGGAACATTTCCCATTCTGCTTAAAAAGCAGCCAAGGCAAACACTCTTTGTAAACAGAAGTAAAAATCATGTAGGTCTGATTCACTTGTTCAGTTAGTAAAATATCTGAAATACCTGAGTGGTTTTTTTATTGGTTTTATTTCAGTACACAATAAAAGACCTATATTGTTTTATTATGTAAGCAGAAGAGTAATAAGCCAAACCGTGGTTGCTACATGGTTGTCACAACATGTATGCCATACAAAACTCTGAGCTGCACACTAAACTATCAGCTAAAAAAGTTGAACCATAAAACTAATAAATAAGCACTATCAGTTTCTAAGGTGGTTTTGGTCTTTTCATTTGTTTCCAGGCAGGGTCCTGTTTGTAGCTGAAGCTGGCCTTGAACTCATGGCAGTCCTCCAGCCTCAGCCTCCCCAATGCTGGGATTACAGGCGTGTGCCACTTCACCCAGCTGGCTTTGTTATTTTGGGAGCATTTACTTCTTACTTATTCAGAAGACAAGTTACAGCAGGCAGCCAAGATTTGAGAGAAGTTTAGAAGAGGAAGAACTCAGCATGGCGCCATTCCACTTCAGCAGTGTCCCAGCGAGCGCTGTGCAGATTCCCAGGCGGGCCCTCTTTTCTCAGGACACACGCCGACCGTGCTGCTGTGCTCACAGAGGAGCTAGGCAGCGATGCGGCTGCTAGGGAAGGGAGACCGGAGCATGCGCACACCAACACAGCAAAGGCAGG
>NDGM011059770.1:0-10968 GCA_002564305.1 Octomys mimax
TGAATATAAGTTTCTTGATTTTGGCACAGAGAGAACTACTATATGACTGATCTGTAAACTCTTTCATGTTTATTTTAGACAATTTTTATTGTTATATTCATTTAAGCTTATAAAAGATTTTTTACAATGTGCAATCTATTAATCTCATATATTCATTTCAGAGGTATTATTCTAAAATTTACTCTGTCTGCATCTTATATCTTTCACATTTCAATGTCTATAATTTTTAATTTGCTGTACAATTATTATTGATTTTCAGCAAAGTTAATAATGAAAAAAAATATTTGCAGAAGTAACAGCAGAAAAATTCCTAAGCATGGGAAAGAATCTCACATACAGATAAGTGAGGAATATAGAGCTCCAATTAGCTATAATTAAAATAATCTATACCAAGACACATAATAATCAACATCTCAGAAGTTCAGCAAAAGAATCGAATATTAAAAAGGTTACAGAAAAGAAACAGATCACCTATAATGGAAAACCCATCAGAATCATGGCAGATTTCTCAATACCGACCATCAAGTAGAGAAGAGCTTGTAGTGAAGTACTTTAGGTCCTGAAAGAAAACAACTTCCATCCCAGATTGATGGATTCTACAAAACTATCTATCAAATTTAATGGAGAGATAAGATACTTCCATGACAAAGAACAACAGAAGAAATTCATAACCACCAAACCAACCCTACAAAGAATGCTGTCAGGTATTCTAGAAAGAGACAAAGACAACCACAACTTGAAGAACAACAACAGAATGGAACCATCTAGTAGAGCAAGCAATTAAGCAGAGGGAAAAAGTAGGGAACCTACAGCAGAAAAATCACATGACAAAGATAAGCCAATACATATTAGTTATATCAATGTAAATGGCCTCAATACCCCAATCAAAAGAAGCAGAGTGGATCAAAAAACAAAATCCAACAATATGCTGTATACAAGAAACACATTTAACTCAAAAGGAAACTCATAGATTGAAAGTTAAAGGATGGAAAGCTCTCCATGTCACAGGAAACCAAAAAAGCAGAAGTAGCTATTTTGATTTCTGACAGTATAAACTTGAAGCCAAGAATGATTAGAAGAGATAAAGAAGGTCACTACATACTTATAAGGGGAAAACTGTGAGAGGGAGAGAGAACAATGAAAATCATAAAAGAAATGTACAGATTCCTAGACACTTATGAATTACCAAAATTTAATCAAGAAGATGAAAATTATGAATAACCCAATATCAGTGAATGAAATTGAAAAAGTAATTGAAAACCTACCAGAAAAAAAAAAATCCCAGGTCCTGAGAAGTTTTAATGACAAATCTCAAGCTCCTCAACAAAATTTAAAGGGAAGAAGTTCTTCCAAACTCATTCCTGGAGGCAAGTATTTACTATGATACCAAAACCAGAGAAAGAACTAACCAAAAAGAGAACTATGGTCTAATCTCCCTAATGAACATAGGTGCAAAAGTCTTCAATAAAATACTGGCAAACTGAATGCAAAAAATCATCAAGAAGACTGTATATCATGACCAATTGGGAATCATCCCAGAATTCAGGGGTGATTTAATATATGCAAAGCTGTAAATGTAATAAACCATATCCACAGAGCCAGAGACAAAAATCACATAATGATTTCAATAGATGCAGCAAAAGCTTTTGTCAAAGTCCAACACTCATTCATGATTTTAAAAAACTACAGAAAAAGAGTAGATGGTCTTTATTTATTTATTTATTTATTTTTGGTGGAACTGGGGATTGAACTCAGGCCCTTGTGCTTGCCAGGGAAGCACTTATTTTACAGAGCCATCCCCCCAGCCCCAGTAGATGGGATTTAGCTCAACCTTATTACACCATCTATGATAAACCAACAGCCAACATCATGCTAAATGGGAAAAACTTGAAAGCCTTCACTTTAAAATCAGAAACAAGACAAAGACGTCCACTGCCACCACTCCTGTTCAATATAGTTCTGGAAACATTAGCCAGACCAATTAGAATAGCGATAAGAAATAATGACTGGAAAGAAAGAAATGAAATTATCATTCTTTGCAGATGACATGATACTGTCCATACAGGATTCCCCAAAACTCCACTAAGACACTTGTAGACTTAATAACCAAATTCAGGAGAATAGCAGGATACAAAGTCAACACTCAAAAATCAATAGCATTATTGTACACAAAGGAATACACTGAGAGAGAAATTAGGGAAACCACACATTTCACAATAACATCCCCCAAAATGAAATTTACTTATGAATCAATCTAACAAAGGAAGTAAAAGATCTGTATGGTCAGATTTAGAGCACTCTTAAAAAAAGAGATAAAAGAAGATTTGAGAACTTGGAAAGATATTCCTTGGTCTTGGCTAGAACAGTGTGAAAATGGCCATACACCCCAAGTTATACATATTCAGTGCAATCCCAATTAAAATAGCATTAGTATACCACACAGATGGATAGAAAACATTCCTAAAATTATTCTGGAACCAGAAGAAACCTAGAATAGCAAAAACAATACTGAGCAACAAAGGAAACGCAGGAGGCATCACGATTCCTGACTTAAAATTATACTACAAAGCTATTGTAATAAAATCAACATGGTAAAGTAAAAATCCAGACCTGAGCCTCTTTAATAAATGATGCTGGAAAAACTGGATTTTCACATGTGGAAGACTAAAATTAGACCCATGTCTATCATCATGCACTACAATACAGTAAAAATGGATCAAAGATTTCAATATTAAAAGAGAAATACTAAATCTACTGGAGGAGGAAGGTAGAAATCTGAAGACATAGGGGTCGGTAGAGAGTTCATGAACCAAAACCAAAATACATGGGAAATATTTCAAAGAATGAAGAACTTGGATCTCATTTTTAAAAAAACATTTCTGCGCATAGGGCCAGCCAGATAGCTCAGCAGATTAATGCACCAGTTTAGGCTGATGTAGGGACCAGGGTTTGATTCCAGTGTGCCTGCCAGCCCTGCCTCTGGGGTGCGCTGAGATGGAGATTGAGACTGGGCTTGGTGGTATGCCCCTGTAATCCCAGTGCTTGGGAGGCTGAAAACAGGAAAATCACTAAGAGTCTGATCTATGTATTTCTATATGAAATACATAAAAATAAATTTAAAAAAATTTTACATCATAAGAAATCACCCCTACAAATAAAAAGAAAGCTCAAAATCTGTGAAAAAAATTTTAGCTGACTTTCCCTCAAAGGACTTCTATCTAGAACACATAAAGAATTTTAAAAAATCAGCCTCCCAAAATTCAAAGGCCCAATCCAAAAATAGGCATCTGAGACGAATATATACTTCTCAGATGAAGAAATACAATTGGAAAATAAATATTTGAAAAAGTGTTCAAGATCATTGGTTATTTAAGTTATGCAAGTTATAACAATACTGAGATCCCACCTTACACCAGAAAGAATGGCTGTCATCAAGAAGTAAAAGGAGATATGGGGGAAAAGGAACCCTTCTCCACCGTTGGTGGGAGTAGAGACTGGTGCAATCAGTGTGGATATTCTGTAAAAATCTAGCATTGGAAGTTCCATTCAAACCAGTTATTTTTCCTCCTGGGTGTTTTTTTCCCCAAAATGAAAACATCATACCACAGTGACATATGTCACCCATTTTCATAGCAGCACAATTTGGCATAGCTATGTCTTGGAAACAACCCAAATGTCCACCAACTGAGGAATGGATTAAAAAATGTGGAATTTTTATAATGGAGTGTTACTTAGCTACAAAAAGATAAATCTGAGATTTTTATAAGTAAATAGATGCAACTAGAGACCCTACTCATAAGTGAAGTAAATCAGACCTGTAAGTGCAAACATCATATTGTCTCACTAGTGTTTGAACCTGAAAGAAAAAATAAAATCTGAAAGGTATAATAGCTACTGTGAAAGGGAATGAGTTCATTTAAAGGGCAAGAAAAACAGAGATGAGGAAAAGGACAAAAGAAAGAAAGAAGCAATGGAAAAGGATATATTTATATATACAGGGTAACTTGGATAATTATACTGCTGATTTCTGCTGGTCTTTGAAGGAGCAGTCAATGCTTGTTTCTTTTCTTCTCCTTTTTAATTTCTTATAAATTATTTTCCAATTTTGCATGTTTATAACTGGTAATCTAAACAACTAATTGAAGACAAGATTATGCAATATTACAACTATTGGTTGTTTTTTAAATTTATATATTTGGTACAGTGTCTCACTATGCAGCTTGGACTTGTAGCGATCTTCCTGTTTTCAGCCTCCTTGGCACTGGGAATACAGGTGTGTGCCACCACGCCAAGTCTCTGTGGCTGGCTCAGCGTGCCTGGGGTTGGAGCTGGCACAGCATGTGGGTCCAGGAATTGAACCCTGGTCCCTCTACTTGCCAAGGCAAGTGCTTTAGTCTGTTGAGCTATCTCAGCAGCCCTAACAACAAATGTTGAATTCCTATTATTTTGTATAGTGAAATTCTGCATCTTTTCTATTTTTGTACTATATCTTATTATCTTTAAAAAATAAACAGCACCCAAATAATGTATGGTATCACAACACTGAAGCAGCAGGAATTAAGAAGGAAATAAAAACACAGAGTTTTCACTGGAGACGTTTCAGTGGAGGATTAAGCCTGGAGACCCTCTTTCTGCAAGTCGCTGCATGAAAGGGGAAGGCTGGGCAGGCACAGATGTGCTCCAGCAATTCTCCTCATCCAGATGTTGCCCCTGTACATGTCCATGAGATTTTAATTTTTAAAAAAAATTATTTTTATTAAAGTTTTGAACAGATTAAAGAATAACGGCAAAAGATGTGATTCAACCAGGAAGAAAAAATGAGATGCTGATCCAAATACAGAACTTTTTGTGCTTTGGGGTTGCACATTTGAGAGAATAATGAATTGAAATATGTGGCAACTATGGCTAGAATTCAACATTTGAATGCTTTGTATTCAAAGCATGTGAATGCCCTGTTCTACTTGTCAACGGGAGAACATGACAAAAACTGCCTGTGATTTAGGTAACTAAGGAAATTTGGAAAATCACCATATTCATTCGGCTTGTAATTTAGCCCAGACTCTCTTTGTGACAAAGTATAAGGGAAAAAAATAAATATCTCAATAAAGTACAAAACATTTATTAATTGATGTATGGTAAAATATTTTAAGCTTGAAAATTCCTACAAAATCCTACAGAAAGCATCAACTAGTGCTTTTGATACATACTAGTATACTTTTTAAATTCAGAGAATCATTTTATCTATTTGCTTCTTTAAAAAAGTTAGTTTAACATCTTGAAATTTTTATTAATACATGTTTAAAATACATAGTAATTCATCATGATTAAAGGAAATTCTTCAAAAAAGTTAGGAACTGGGCTTGGGAGATAGCTCAGCTGCATAGGATCCTGAATTTGATCTCCTGGAACAAAAAAAAAAAAAAAAAAAAGGAAAAATATCCAATGAGCATTTTCCTCACGAGTTCTGGAAATTCACTGAGGCAAATACAACAGTCTCTTGTATTCAACTTTGTGGTACATAAAGGCGTAGAGGACAAAGGGACACAAGTGGGGGCAAGAAGTCTGGACTTGATTCAAAGGGATAAAATGCTGATAGGAAGGCTCTGTTACAAGTTACATAGTCATATGTATATTATAGCATTTAGAGCAATGTCAACAAAAATATTCAAAAGATGCACTAAAATATATTTAGATGAACTCTTATAAATTGTTTTCTAAGTTAACTGCATAAGAGAGCAAGGAGAGAGAAAGGAAGAACACTAGGAAACAAAAATAAATAATAAAATGGCAGACTCAAACTGTAACATCAATAACTGCTAAAGTGCAAATTGTGTAAGTGGGTAATTCAAAATATGAATATATAGAAAGTCTTGATCAAAAAGCACAATCCAACTGTACTACTTACAAGAAACTACCTTAAATTCAACAAGGGTTGAAAAAAAAGTGGAAAAATCACATAAATATTGTTAGAAAGCATAAAAGCTATATTTGCCAATCAAGAAAAATTATTACAGACAAAAAAGGAAGTTACGTAGCAATGATAGCGTAAATCAGCCAGAAAGACACAGCGATCCTTTGTATGCATCAAACAACAGAACCACAGCACACATGAAACAAAAATGGATACACCACAGCAAAAGTCTGATTGATTATATATTTGATGGGTGTGAGGTCTGGTTTGAGGTGTACTGACTGGCTGTGGCTAGCTTGCTTTATCTGTAGGTATGAAAGGAGTTTCAGCAAGCACAAGATTGATGCCAGGAGGACCAGCTGGCCTCACAAACAGTAAACAGCGCAATAGATGAGCAGTGCTAATGTGGGTGGTGACAAGGATGACCAACAATGATGGAGAAACATCTAGAATGGTGAGCTGGTGCTTAAGCGCTCCAAAGAAATGCTGAATTGCTTCTTAGTCTCTCAGCTCACACGCTTTTCTTCCAATATGTAGGATTTAAGATGTCTCCAGTTATTTGAAATCAGTGTATTAATTCTGGCTTTCAAAGAGAAGGTAAAACTACTTCATCAGTGTTCCTTTCTATGTGACTTTCCCCATCTGTTATATTTTAATTTGGCTGGAGCTTTGTGTGATAAAACAGAGTGAAGACAAGTGAATTATGAAATAAATTGATGATACATTTAAAGATCTGTCGAAGTTGAAATGATTCCTGCCTCAGATGCAAAGCTGAGTAATAGACCATCAAAAATAACCCTAGTCTGCAAGATTTTAAAACTATGGAAGCCCAAAGGGTGAAAAATTTGATATTGAAAGTTGATGTATTATAATTCTCAGCAAATTTGAGTTTATCATACAGTTTTCGTGGAAAATAAAATCATATCTTTGTAGCTCTTTAGTGATTCAATGCCCTCCCCTCAGTTCTTTTGTACTTTCCCTTGTAATTTCCACCTTCTAGCCATTTAATTGCTCAGAGACTTGCACCTCGCCATATTTCAAGGAAAAGGAGGTTTCTTTTTGCTTTGTATTCTTTGAGCACTTGTGTAGACCGCACTCAGCCAAGGAAGGCTGTCCTGGAGGGAGTGAGTCCTCAGACTCCTGAGGAACACAGGCCGCTTTGTTGGCTTTCAAGCTTGTTAACCTAAGCCTAGCTGAGTGTGGCTTTGCTGTGACTTTACCCTCATTTACTCCCCAGCGTAGCCTCCCTACCTCTGCTGCGGACGGGCAGTGGACAGGCTTGTCAGATTCCTGCTTTCTCACCCAACCCCACTTCCCAGTGTTCCCAGTAGGGAAGGAGGGAAACCAAGAACTCCAGATTTCTACACAAATGTTTCATCATTACAAATTTCTACTTCCCCAACACAGTAAAAACAAAGAGCAACATGAGACAGGAAATAGAATTAATAAATGGTATGGATTTACACATGATATGAAAAAATGCTCTATTTGTTACTGGAAATTGAGATGTACAGAATGAAAAGGCCTCTTTGACTTGGGAGTCCTCTAAACAAGAATCTTGGTTATGTTGCTGCAAAATTGTGGACTTAGATGCAGTACTAGAACCAAAAATCTATCATCACATCATAAAAATATTTTTTCAAATTTGTTCATATTTATAAATTTATTCAAATTCCTCAAGAAAGAGCAGTCATATATGGTATAGAAAAAAATGTATTGTAAATCTCTGTGTATTGGGCCGGGCAAATAGCTCAGGGGATTAAAGCACCTGCAAGTAGGTGCAGGGATTGGAGGTTCGATCCCTGGGTCTGCAGTACTGGCCACACCCCCGGGGTGCGCTGAGATGGCAATTGTGACTGGGCGTGGTGGCCTGCTCCTGTAATCCCAGCCCTTGGGAGGCTGTAAACAGGCAGATCACTGAGTCTTATCTAGTAGTGAGACCCTAAACATGCAGTAGGCCCTTTCCTAAAATAAAAAAAAAGCTCTGTGTATTTTATAGATTCAATTTTTTATAGAGGTAGTATATGTTCATTTAAAAAACTTGAATAGACAGACAGCTGTATTGAGGGTAAGTAATCTATTGTATCTGAAAGTTTATTAACATATTTAATTATTATACTTCCCCATGAAGAAAAATAACCTTGATACAGGTACCTTAAAACAAACAAACAAAAAACAAGGCTAAGAAATAAGGAGTTATGTTGCTTAGAATTTTGCAGTTAAATTATAGAGCTGGAATGTGATCTTTGGATTGGTCTCAAGATTGTGTAAGTAGCTTGCTTGCAGATTTGATTCTGTCCATGATTCTAGCTGCAAACTGAGTGGGATGAAAACTGAATCAAAATAAATGATTATGTTCACCATTGACCTTATGGGGAAATTTTATATATTCTTATACAGGATATATCCATTGCTGTATAAGTTCACAAATAATCACTGTTAATAGGGCCTAGACCAGTCCAGATATTTTTATTTTTACAAAATGAGATCATACTTATACAACCATGATATTAACAACATGCCCTTTTACCAAGTAATCTAAGATAAACTTACATATCATTATGGACACATTTCTTTGGTTCCATTCTTGTCTTGCTTCATAGCTTTAATTCACTACAGTATTAAGTTAAGGCACTATGAATAAAGTCATTATATCCATTTTAATGATAAAATTATGATTTCTTTCTTAATATCTGGGATCTTGATTATTATGTGTCTGGGCAAAGGTTTATTTTGATTATAGCTAGAGTTCTACCTGCCTCACTTACAGATGTTAGATATTTTTTCCCATACTTGGGAATTTTCTGCTACCACTTCTGCAAATAATCTTTTTACTTGTGTTAACTCTAGCTGTTTCATTTTTCTTTGCATCATCTTGCAGCTGTTGTATTGTTCTTTCCAGGTTCCTTGTTATTTTTTAAAGAGATATTACCTTTTCACTAGCTACAGTGCTATCTTCAATGTCTAAAATTTTATGCTCAATTTTGTTGAAGCAGTTTTGCCAATTTTCAATGGAATTCTTAAAGTCCTGAATATCTATTTGAATCTGTTTCATGCATTCCAGTTATTTCTTGTATTATTCATTCAATGTTTCCACCATTTTCCTATTCCATTCTAATTTTTTGCCTATGTCTTCTTTAGATATATTGAGCAATTCTTTCATAATTGTTGTCATTTACTTTTTTACCTGAGAGATTATTTCTGATCTAAGTTCCTCCATAGCCTTAGTTCAGTTGCTATCATGTCAGAAATTTCAGTTCTGTAACTTCCAAGTTCTTCTATGACCTTGTCTCCTGGACTTGTTTTGGGTTGGCTAGAGGTCTGAGATTGCCTTTTGTTTCTTCTTTCTGTCATATTTGAAGCTCCCTATGTTTTCTCTGACTTTGCAGTGATGGTAGTGGGGAGCAGAGTGTGGCTAAACAAGGCTCCCAGGAGAGTGGGAGGGCAGGGTAGGCTCACCAGAGATCCTTCTGTGTGGGATCCAGTGTGGCTTCCACTTCACTGGGTGGGGGGCAAGCTGTAGACCAAGAAGGATTTGATGATGATGAGCACAAGCCAATGTTCTGCAAGGCTCCCTCAATGGTGGGTTGGTGCAGGCTAGGCTCACCACGGCTCCTGCAGGGCCCTGTGGCAGTCTTCTGGGTAATGACGGATGGTTGGGGCTCAGCTGAGCTCTGGCAAGGGTGAGAGGGTTGGGGAGGGCTCACCAGGTGCCCTTTGCTGTCGTCCAGACCAGTGCAGGTTACCAGAGCTCAGTCAAGCTCTGTCAAAGGTGAGAAGGGTGGAGCAGGGCCCAACAGGTCCTCCTGGGAGGACCTGATGATGGGTGGCTAAGATTCAGCAGAGCTCTAGGGAGGGTACATGTGTCAGGGGGTGGGTCAAGGCTCACTAGGTCCCCTTGGCAGATTTCCAAATGAGGACAGCCGACTGGGGCTCAGCTGAGCTCTAGCAAGGGTAAGTGGGTGTGGGGCCTATGATTCTTTTCAACTCAACCTAAGATATCACAACTATTTTCACAGCAAATAATTAGCTTAACTTAATATAAAGCCAAGTTTATAAGAACAATACAAACAATTTGAAGGAAGCGAAGTCAAGCTTTTAATAAATGAAATAAATGTAATAATGCAATAAAGGATTATTGTTCTTGTTAAGGAGGAAGAAATGGTGAGTGGCCCCTTTCACAAAGTCATTTAGGAAGACAGAGGGCCAGCAATTAACACTAACACTTCAGGCATTATTATGAAGAATGGTAACATCTTCAATTCTCTCTTCCTTATTAGATCTTTTAACACACTCATTATTTGTTCTATGATTTAAAATTTTTCTTTTTTCTCCTTGGAACACTTACTGTATTATTTTTGTGGCCATTTGGAGACTAGTGGCTTTCTTTAAGATATATTTATAAATATAGTTATAATACTACATAGGGACAGAGAAAAATATCTAACTACAAAAGTTTAAAATATTTGGAAATGTCAGTGTACATGCATAAAGAATCAAAGAGTAGTAGAAGTTGCCATTTTTCTAGCCCACATACTCTATGTTCTAATATGAAAGAAAATGTGTTTGGTTGGGGCAGATAAGGTAGTAATTCTAATGTGTCCCATAGCTGTCTTCTTCACAGACGTTATGATTTTGCATAAAATTTTGAATGTGCACTTTTCTTAAAATATTAAAGTCAAAATGTCGTATTTTGATCATCTTTAGTTTTCAGTTTCTTAGGTGACAGCCTTGTTGCTCAAAAAATATGATTGAAGAGGATTTCAGAAAATGGAAAGATAGTCCTTTCCTCCTGGCTAGGAAGAACATACATTGTGAAAACGGCCATACTCCCAAAATTATTATATAGGTTCAATGCAATCCCAATTAAAATACCATTATTATACCACACAGGTCAATAGAAAACATTCCTAACACTCATCTGGAACCAGAATATACCTAGAATAGCAGAAGCAATCCTGGGCAACAAAGGAAAGGCAGGAGGCACCACAATCCCTGACTTGAAATTACACACAAAGCTACTGTGATAAAACAAGCATGATACTGGAAAAAAAAAA
>NDGM011059776.1:0-12331 GCA_002564305.1 Octomys mimax
TTTGTATTTTAAGGAAGGCTCTACAGGGTGTTCAGGGTCTCAGTACTAGATTGGACTCATAGTGACCCGCCTGTTTACAGCCTCCCAAGAGCTGGGATTGCAAGTGTGTGCCACCACGCCCAGTCTCAAGAGTAAGTTAATGCTAAGCTTAAAACAAAACACCTTGGTGGCAGCTAAAACCAGAAGCCCCGCTCAGGGGCTGCATTTCCCTACATTGTTCTTTCTGTGTGCTTGGCTATTGTGTCAGAGAAAGGGAAGGAACAAGCCCAGATGTGTCCTGCCAGTTTGGAGCTGAGAGTTATTTCTTCTCGGTACTGGTAGACAGTGTAGAGCGTTAGCCACTTTCTTGAGTTTATCAGAAAAGCATAACAATTATAGAGTCAGGGAAAACACCTATACAGTAGGTACAGTGAAATAAAGATGCTAAGCAGCAGCAGTGTGGATGTCCTATCTCTAGGAAAAAACTGCTGCTAGGGCTTGCCCTACAGGCTTACCTTATTAAGGAGTCACTTGTGGTCAGAGCATGGAGAAGTCTGTGGACTTATAAGTGGTCATGACACAGACTAGGATTCTTAGAGAAAATACAGAAGAAAGGGAGAACCCTAAAATTCTCGTGCTCATCACACAACTAAGCGGGTGACAGCAGGAGATGGCAGGCCAAGCTCGGAGGGCAACGCTACTGTATCCCTTCTCCTCTAGCAAAGGCTTGGGCCCATGACAGAATGTGGAATGCCGCCTCTGACAGCAGAGGCTGTGGGCTACTAGACTTCGTTTTGCTGTAAGACTCTTCCAGACCATAGTTGTAGACTTCCATGAAGCACTATGGAGTACAGCCAACGGGGTCTGACTCCATCCAGTTCCTTTGACAAGAAAGACGCTTTTCTGCTGGACACTGCCCGCCTCTGAGGGCCCTGGGGCTCCTGTCCTGGCTCCCACTGCTCAGCCCCCTGAAAGTCCTTCCACAGGAAGCTCCTTTGCAGACCATCCCAGAGAAGCACATCAGCCGTCTCCTGGCGGTTCTCTGCCACACACCAAGTTTCCAGAAAACATCTCTGCTGCCTCTGCTGGGGCAGCAGCCTCCCTTTTCCTGCTGGATGGCTGCAGCCAGGCCCACTCACTGCCCCCTGGCAATGTCATGAGGCTGCGGCAAGGTGAGGGGACCTTCCCTGGTCCTTCCCTGTCAGTCAGGGGTCTGGGACTGGCACAAAACACTGACCAGATTTTACAAAAAAATTTCCTTTAGCACCTTCATTTCAAAGCTTTTGTATCTCGCAGGGATGTGACAGGCCAACACTGGCTAAAACAGTGTCCCCCTCTCTTAGCGCCACTTGTAGGGTGCACATAGACTTGGCACCTACTCTGTGCTTTTCGGCCAAAAGCAAAAGACTGAGAGCAAAATCTGTTTGTACAGCTTCGCCACTTCAAGGGTGCAGAGGAGGTGTGCTATTTTTAGTCCATTCCAGCCTATTAAGTTTCTAGTTGGAGGGTGATTTGTCTTTTGTGAAAAACTATTTCAATGTATGTGTACTTAAATATCTAACTTCCATAAATGGAATGAATATTAATGATAAAGTGTAATTTTTCTTGAGCTCTGAGCATGGTTCATAAATCTGGGTATTTTTTATAAAGGTAGTCACTTGATTCCATTAACTCCTAAGTTTAACAAATTGAGTTGTAAAATTTACTCAGTTGACAAAGTTGAGTTTCTGTAAACATTGCAAACTGTATTTCTACATTTATATAATTTGTAAGTTACCCTTTAAGTGCCCGGTGCACACACATCAAAATGCGAGCAGCCAGTCCTGCGGAACCGTCAATTACCTTCCTCTTAGATTAGGAAACTGTAAGCGTAGGCACCTGGATTACCCCACGCACTTCAAGCATCTTACATCAGGCCTGGGAGTGAGAGTCCCAGGGAAGGTGGAGCTGCCGCGGGGATGAGGGCTGCTCCTGTCTGTGCTCCGCTGGAGTACCGGGAAGGGGGCTCTCAGGATGCGGTCTCGGCAGGAGAAGAGCTCCAAGCAGTAAGGGGGGCTCGAGAAGAACGCGATAAGCAGACCCGAAGCCTGTGGACAGCAGGGGAGAGCTGAGGGCAGCAGCGGCAAGTATCAGAGCCCTGAAAGGCAGGTTGTGACGCTGCAAGTTTTAGAAAGTAGGACTAAAAGGAAGAATAAAATGCTGGTTAAAAAGTACAGGAGAAAAGCCCTGAAGTTGCTGGCATAGCTAGTCTCCTCAGAACCAGCTCCACCGAAGCAGCTGACAGCCACAATCACGAAATTTTGAACATGGGCACCAAAGAAGAGGCCCACAGAGCTTCAGAGGGGCGCCTCTACCCAGGGAACTGGCACTGCGTGAAGCTCCTCTGCAGGGGCCCGGGCAGCAGGTGACAGGGGCTGGCTTCAAAATTCTCAGGAGAAATCATTCCCCATGAAAGGTTTTACTAAAATTATAAATCAAATGTCAGAGTAGAATAAGGCCATTTTCAGAAAATTCAACTTTAGAATCTTCCTCCTGTGGACAATTTCTGGAGTGGTCCACAAGTATAAAAAAATAAAACAAGAAAGACAAAGACACCCGTTTTGAAACCATCTCCTTGCTACTTCTTTCTCAATGAAATTATTTTTAAGAAAAGAAAAGACAGACAGACAGACAGAGACATGGAATCCATGAAACAAAGGTGCCCGGGAGGAAAACGGGCAGGAGCCCTCCCCGGGCAAGTGGAACAAAGACAGCGCCTGTTTTCTGGCGTTGGAAGCGGTGCGCGTTCCCTGTGGGTCCCTCATCCTCGGTGCAGGGCGCTTTCATCTTTGAAGGCTCAGCCCGTCAGTGCTAGCACTTTTTCTTGTATTTATTTCATAGCTATCCCCACCCCCAATTCTAGCTTCCCTTTCCGGACCTCCAGTTGCCTGATAGTTCATGGAGGCCGCTCCAGGAAGGGGAATAGGGGAATAAGGGATGCAGGGGTCACTGCTCATTGAGAAGTTCTGGAGAACTAGCAATTTTGTCTTCAGTTCTTGTGGGCAATCGATAATAAATTGAAAGTGAACATAGAACATAATTAAATCGTAATGAAAATGCTCCGCGCCTGCACAAGTGCACGCGCACGGTATGCAGGTCCTCATCTCAGTGCGTTTCTGGAGGGCGCCTCTCCCGCAGAGGGGAGAGCGCCCAGGCACGCCGCCCTGTCTAGATGGAACCTTCCACTTGGGCTCCTTGAAGGCTCATCCTTGGGTGGGACTGGGGAACGCCCAGTGAGTCTGAGCTGAGCTAGGGCAGGATTGCTGCCGCAGAGTCTGGGAGACTGCGCTGGCTGCAAGGTGCGCAGCCCACTGAGGAATGGCAAACGTGGGCAGGGAGACTGGTTGGGAGGCTGAGCCTGGCCGCAGGCCGGGAGGTAGTGCTCAGGTCAGCAGGGCCAGGCAGGGCGGGCCAGGCAGCGCGGATGGGCCTTCTGCACGTAGGTCGGAGTTCAAAGGTCAATCGGCTGAGGCTGATTTTCCTCGTGGTCACCAAGTAAGATGTGAAAGGCCCAAAGAAAGTAAAAACAGTAACAGGGGCCAAACATTCCTCCCAGGATTGTGAAGCAGAGAAGCAATAGATTTGCCCTAAGTACAATAAGAGGGACAAGAAGGGAGCAGAGGGGCCTGGAGCGCTCGCTGGCGGCTGAGTTCTGAGCCTGTTCCTGGGTCCCCGGGGTCCCCAGGTGGAGACACAGAATAGCTTGCTGGAGGTGGGAGTCACAATTGGGGTAAATCTGTGCGGCAGTTAACTCAGGAGTCCTTAGCAGGCAGAGGACACCCCAGAGTTTGGCGGGGTATCTCTCCTGGCCAAGGGAGGAAGTGCAGCAGGTGGCTGAGCCCCAAGGCCCAGGTGCAGAGAAGCTCAGAGAGAGCCAGGCGATGGCAGTGTCTGGGCCGCATGGGAGGAAAAAGTGACCACAAAGGTCCTGGACAGGACCTGAGAGGACTATGGCTTCGTCCAAGTGGGAGCAGGGGATGCATGGGGGAGGCCTGGGGCCACAGCTGCAGGTGACAGGGAGGGTAGGGAGATGTGGCCAGTGGGCTCGGGATGGAGTGCAGAGAAGGGCCGGAGGGATGGACGCGGTCCTGACTGAGAGCTCTCTGATGCTTGCTGTGTAAGTAGAGGAGGCAGGCGGCACAAGCACCCTGGAGGAGGAGGACACGTCTGTGGGGCTGCGGGAGGCGCTGGCGAGGCAGCGTGGAAGGTACCGCGCAGGAGCTCGGATGGAGGGTGTGCAGCCCCAGGACATGGGGCTGTGTCTGCCTAACCCTGAGGTGTGTGTGGGGGAACAGAGGAGCCTGGGGCACAGGAGAAGCAACTCATTCCAGGGTGTACACCAAGCAGGAGGGGGAGCGGCTAGCTAGGGAGACCCCCTTCCCGTCATGCCCCAGTGACTCTTGGGAACCGATCACCTCCTGAGGACAAGCAGGCTACGAGCCCCATGACCCAGCCACCCCAGCCGCACCACTGATCACTCCAGGCTTTTGGGAACTCTAGATTAGAACTGCAACTGGTGGACCCTAAAGAGAATGTTCTCGGCCAGTGAGCCACATTCCCAGGCCATTCAGGTGCACTAATGTGTGACCCTCAGGGGGCGGGGCCTGCTGGCCTGTGTGTGCACACACAGGGGCGCACACGCGGTGGCTGCTGTGCCACGTAGAGTCCAAGACCTGGCCCTGCTCCCCCACTCTTATGCAAAGCTCTGTGCACCCCTGCCAGTGTTTCTCCCCTTTCTCATCAGTACCCAGAGGGGAACATTACTAATATCTGAACAGCTGAGCAATAGGGAGGACTTCTGGGCAGAGGAAAAGGAGGGGGAAAGTCTGAGATCAGAGAAAGGAAGGTTTAGAGAAGACCTAAGGGGCTAAAAGGGGACTGAGAGAGGAAGAGACAGAGAGGGAGACAGAGGGAGACAGAGATAGAGATGGAGAGAGAGAGAGAGACAGAGACAGAGACAGAGAGACAGACAGAGACAGAGACAGAGATGGAGAGACAAACAGGGATCTGTCAGAGACAGAGAGACAGAGACAGACAGAGATGGAGAGAGGTAGAGACAGAGAGATAGAGACAGAGACAGACAGAGACAGACAGACAGAGACAGAGAGATGAAGAAAGACAAAGATGAGGAGGTGCTTGGGTCTGTCACTGGACTCTCCAATTCCCCCGAGTTTCTTTTGAGGGCACTGCCAGATATTAGGTTAAGTGGGTACTGAGCCTCACATTTAATGATCCTTTTAGGCAAAGAGGAAGACATTGCTTGGATTTCATTTATTTGCAAGAGTCTGCCTAGCCCTGCACTTACTTTTAACTAAGCTCTTGCCTCTGGTGGGGCATAACAGCCCAAGCCCCCCCCAGGCTCACAGAGCCACCCTGCCCGCTTCCTGGAGGGGCCTGCAGCTCACTCTTGGGTCTTAAAGGCCTACTTTCAATGGTTGGTATGAAAGTAAGTAGTAGCCTGATGACAGACGCCACTTCGATGAGTCCCAGAACTCTGAGGTCGCACAGCTGGTAAACAGCTCAGCCTGGAACTGGAAACCCTGCCGCCACCTCCACAGTCCCTCACGGTGGTTCCCCAGGGACTGCTGCCCATTAGATGGGATGAGAGGTGATGAGTTTTCCCTGCTCCTGAACTGAAAACGCTGTGTTTGCAGAGTGAGCAGGCCTACCCCTTCTTCCTTAGAACACCTAACCACCTCACAAATGCAGCGCCCGTAGGAAGTTCAGATGCAAGGTTATTTACCCACGGGCATGGGGGGAGGGCGGCACATTCCTGACACGCTGCTGCCCTCTGTTGCCTGTTGCACAACTCCTTCCTGAGACTGTGGGGTCCACAGACACAGCTGAAGAGGACCAGCCACAGAGAGCGGCCACTGTGGCGTGAATGTGGGGAGCCACAGGGCCAGACAGCCAGAGAGTTGCTCCTCCCCGTTCTATTGTTTTGCCTCCTCCTGGTAAAATTAAAAGTCAGATTATTTGTAGCAGGTTGCTCAACCACACCCAAGAGGGCAGAAGTGGACGTCAAGAGCTCCGTGTTGGCAGAATCCATATTCCTACATGGTTGGCCAATAGCAAAGGATCCATATGTAAAATAACTTAGGGTGGTGGGGGTGCAGTGCGCAGCAGAGATAGTGACTGCCATGGGAGGGATGCTAAGAACACGACGTGGAAGGCCCTGCACAGTGCTTCCTGTGGGGGAATCCTGCCCTTGAAGTTTTGGGCACAGGTAGGGCTGGGGTAGTCCTGGGATGGACCGAAGCTCTTAGAGTCCAGAAGCAAGCAGGGCAGGTACTTCCACAAAATAACACCAGGACGAAGAGAAAAGCCCAGGTTTGGAATCTCTAGGGACATCAGAAGCAAGGCTCGGAGGTGATCGTGACTTAGTGTGAAGATAGAGCAGAAGGCGGTGCCCAGTGGCTGAATGGGAGCAGTGAGGGGGTAGTCAAGGTCACGGTGGCACCCCAGTTTCATCCAGGTTGCAAGGGAACCCACGGAAGGGGCTTCCTCTGGGAGCCACCCGCTTCCTGAGATCAGAAGCTCACCCTGGGCACTGCAGAGTGGGAGCTGGTGATGGGCACCTGGTAAGGAGAGGCAGCCTTGGCCTGGCTCTGTCTGCGGCGGGAAGCCTGGCTCTGTGGTTGCTGAGGCCCTTGCGCCACAGCCGCAGCCTGGCCCTTCTGCTCCTCCCACAGCCCTTTCCCCAGGCAATGCCCAGCCTGGGCTCTGCCGGGGAGCGGAGGCACCCACAGCAGGTGCACGCGAGCTGGAGCAGTTAAGCCTCAGGCAGGTCCAGCCGTGCTCAGAACCTCTCATCGCCCACTCAGTGGCCGATTTCCTCCTATGGAAACTCTGAAGGCTGGCTCTCGTGCTTGCACACAGAGCCCTGTTCTGTCCTGAGGCTCCCCAGTAAGAAGGGTGCTGGAATTAGAGGTGCCTCCAGCTTCCTTTGGTTGCAAACATCCTCCATCCCAGAACTGGAGCCCCACTCCTACCTGTGTCCACTCTGTGTGGACCTTCGCATCATGAGAGCCACGGCTTTTCCACCCACATGTGTGGAGCAGTGCTGGAACTCATCTGCCAGGTCTCAGAAAGTGGCAGATACGAATGGAGACTCGGAAATCATGACCAAACTCCCACGTGTGTGAACCCATGTACAGTACTCAAGCCAGTGAAGAGTGAGGCATCTTCAGCATGGGGACAGAGACCCACTCTGGCGCCTCTTCGTGCCCTGTGGAGTGGGTGGAGCTGAGCAACCAGGTCCCCCCGAGGTGCCGGCCCAGCTAGTGCCTGCGCTCTGTCGCCCCCGTGGCTTCCTCTGTGACTTATCTGGGCACCCACCTTCATATGGCCCAGGCTCTTGTCCCCACACCCCTCCCGGACACAGTCACTGCCCTAGCTGCAAGCAGGATTTGCTCCCTCTGGCCCAGGTCCTTGCCTGGCACCGAGCCGGCCCTGGCACAGCCCAGACTTCCAATGAGAAGTAACCCTGTCCAAATCGGACCTCAAGTGAGTGCCCCAGGGCTGCTCACCCAGCCTCCTGGGAGTGGTGGCCTCCAACCCCTGCTTCCTCATTTGCAGAACAGATAAGTACAGTCTGTGCCTGTCTGGTAAGGCTGTCAGGGGACTCCAATGAGCTAGCCCACGGAGTGACCACCATGTCCCAGTTGCTGTGTGGGCTGTGATTTGTGTGGAAAGGGAAGCAAAGGGCTGGGTGACGTGCTGTCTGTGGTGCAGACCTGGAGCAGCTGTCGTGGTAGGCGTGACCCTCTCATAGCACTGTGGACCAGGACCCTAAGGTTAGAAATTGTAAGACTGCTGGCAACAGAAGTCCTGGCATGTCGGCTGAAAGTAAAACCCAAGAGTCTTGGGCTTGGACCTTTGTTATTCCTCTCCCTGGCAGCCTACAGGACGCTGGCTCTGGCTCCAGGAGGGTGAGGGCTCTTTCCCCCTTTTCCGGCGTGGCTCTCACGGCTGTGTCTGCACTCCTGGCTGTGTGTAGGGGAGCCTTCCTGTCATCTTTACATTATTCAAGTCAAGCAAATGTATCATCTGCCTCATCTTGTGGTTGGTGATGATGGTGCTGAGATCACAGAGCTGGGGACAGTCTTTGGCGCCCAAGGGAGGAGAGCCTTGCAGGGGCCAGTGGAGCCCAGGACCCTCTTGCCCTCCTGTGCCCTCACTGGCCTCTGCTGTTCTAAGAAGCTGCCTGCCTCTGACAGCACAGCCCCTGTGAGAGACTCCAGGAGTCCTCATCTACTCTGCCCCTGCAGACACACCCAGACTCCCTCCAGAGGGAGCTGAGTTGAAAACAATAAAGGTGAACCTGAATGCTACAGGCTGCCAGAGAGTGTGGAAGGTGGACGGAACCCTGAGCAGAGTGGCTGCTGACTGTAGGCCACTGGCACTAGAGGTCACGCTGCTGGCAGGAGCAGAGCTGGGCCCAGGCCACACTGGGGAGCCAGAGCTGAACCCGACTGAGAGCGTGGCTCAGTCTTCACACAGTGTCCCCAGGAGGAGGACTAGGCCAGGAGAGGTTTGGGGACCAGGCACGCTGTGCAGGTGACAGGCAGCTCTGTTTGGTTCCCACAAACTGCTGCCCTGAAGAAACCCTGCCCCTGCTGCCAGGTGTCTCAGTGGAACTTTGCATGTGGGTTTTGATAAAAAGCCATCTGCTCTTTGAGTATTGGCAATATATGATTTTAAAATGGAAACTTCCAGACAGAGCCAGCCTCGCCTGTGTGGGGCCGGGTATGGCCACAGGCCACCGTGGGAAACTCCTTTACTTTCGGACAGACTCTGAGGAAAGTGTGTACACAGCGCTAGCCTTTTGCTTGTGAACAAGCAGTTGCGTGGGACAGGCCTGTTCACACAGGCCACACATTCCTCAGGACTGTGGACTGCTCTCCCAGCACAAACCAGAAAGGCAGCATGCAGCCTGCCCCACAGCCTCTTTTACAAGTGTGCAGTGGTGGTGGCAATGCCCTTGCTCGTGCAGGGGCCATGGGCACGAGGGGCCGCAGCACACCCAGTGCAGGTGACACCAATTGGAGTGGTGCTGAGTCGGCACAGTACCATGTTGGACGTGCCTGGGGCCCTGGTGTTGAGGACCAGAGAGGCCAGGGCAGAGCAGACCTACTGACAGGATTCTTGCAAAAGCAAGCGTGGGATAAGCCTGCAGTGGGTGAAATAGGCACGCTAAGTGTTCATCAGGGCTGTGACTTCAGCTTGCCACGTGGGACCGGAAAATGCCGGCTTGGCAAAGCTGTCCACGAACTGTCCCACCGCACCCTACCCACCCCGCCTGCTCATCCAGTCTCTTCTGCTCCCCTATTGCGCAGCACCTCCTGCTGCCAGTCCCCATCTAAGTGCAGGGTAACAAGCGGGAGGCAACACTCAGGAAGATGCCTGCCCTCGGAGCTCCAGCCCCAGAGCTAATGCAGTTCCCAGCAGGTCAGAGGACAGGAGTGGGCCGGAAGGACATAGACACGGTGGCCTGGCCAGGGTAGAAGGGTGGTCGGGGAGGTGACAGTGACTCTGAGCAGGGCTGGCGGGGCTGCTGCGCCTCCTGTCATTTCCCATGAGGTACAGCACGGTTCTGCGTGACTCTCGTGTGGCCTGGCTGGGCTGGGGTCCTCTGCAATGGGAGCCTTAGCCAGGCCCTCTCTTCCTTCCCAGCAGAGAGAGGATGAGGCCTGAAACCTAAGCCCAGGCCTGCTCTCAGAGGCCTTAGGGAAGGGCATGGTCCCCTTCTGGGAGGGGGGAAGGGGAAGGGTAGCTGGGTCGGGATTTGTATTTGTCCAGTGAAGACAGTAACATTACAGTGGTTCTCTGTGGAGCCTCCCTCACAGAGTGTGCATTCGTCTTTAACGCCCGCTGTGTCTCGTCAAGGCAGTAGAATTGCCTGATGTCATGTTCTCCGTGAGACAGGAAGTCACAGGCCTGTTGACCGGACCTCTCTTCAGCAGTCCCCCCTGCCCTCCCTGATCCTCAGTCTCTGCCCCAAAGGCCCCTGCTGACCTGCCTTCTGCTCGCCTGGGTCTGCGCACGTGCTGGTCTTGGCACTTGGCCTGGCTACCTGTGGACCCTCCCACCCTGCTGAGGCGACGCATCTCTGTGGCCCACAGGGCAGCCTCTGGCCCTGGGCCTGCACCTGGTGGTTTGGTGCCCACCTCTCTACAAACAAGGGTTCTTGCATGGCCCCTGAGCTCCCTTCTGACTCAGCTCCTACCAGGGCTCCTGGCCTTGGCCCAGCCCTGCCTGCATAGGACAAAAGGAGGCTCCCTCTCTGCTCGTGCCAGCCCTTCCCAGCCCCCCCTGCACTGGGATTCATCTAGTGGTGCTGACCCCGGGCCCTGAGGAAGCAAGTCCAGGCTGCACAGGGGCGTGGTTCCCACACGGGCATCCCTGCTGCTTTGCTCTCTCACTGTCACAGCGTGGGCCCCGCTTTTCTGGCAGACGCACCAGCTCGGGATGTATGACACTGTCCGGTGCTGTTGCCACCCTTGTGTGCACCCAGGGCAGGGGGGGGGGGGACACAGAGTCACAGTCAGACTGAAGTGAGCGAAGTGCTGGAGTTCTGTTCTGCAGTGACAGTGGCTTTGCTTAACAAATATTAATATTAATAACAAGTATAGTTTCAATAGCTGAAAGAAAGGATTTTGACCTCTGCCACAGAAGAATGACAAAGGGATGCTGCAATAGATCTACAAATATGTGCAGTGAATCGGTTACCACACAAGGCACACACGCACGGAAGCGGAACCCTGTGCCCCATGAATGGTGCACAAGACCGTGTGCCACATGGCAGGAGAGCTAAGCCTACACAGAATGTCGGGAGCTGCTTAGCCTTGATCAGATCTCCGGATAGCGCAGTGGCAGGTTTCTGGCCACAGTGGAGAGAATGCCCCGTTGCTGCGCTCTGACTTGAAATTTTCACTGTTGATGAGTGAGGTCTTCTCAGGGTCTCCAGGTGGACAGAGCCCCTTGTTGCAGCCAGCTCACACCATGCTGTGTGCTGTTGCTACAAGAGGCCCACGGCCTGAGAAAAATGAAAGGAACTTTCTGGTACAAAATTGCACAGAAGTACAGGGCCAGGGCCGCAGGCCGGCCGCCTGTGCCCCACCCCATGGTGGCAGAGCCTGCGCTCCCTTAGAGCAGGGCTCGTCCGGGCCCACGCGCACAAACCAGTCCTCTCTTCACCTTTGCTCGCACTCAGGCTTCCGCTGCTCGCCGTTCTCCCAGAGTGACGGCCTCGCAGTGTCTGCACACATTGCTTCCGTCCTCACCCCTAAGACAAGAAGCTTGGTTGACCAGAACACCGAGGCCTGGCTTGCCTGACACAACCCGAAAAGTCTATTGGAGAAAAAGAATTCCAGTTAGTGTGCTGTGCGTCATGTTCTCGTGTAGAACTTGGAATGTCGTGAAGAAGAGAACTAAAAGAATTGTTTTCATTTAGAGCAGAACAATGATGAGTTCAAACCATATGTAAATATTTAATTAAGCATATAAATACAACTTGGCCATAGGAAACCATCCTTGTAAATGATGGTACTAATGGTTCACAGACATGTAATCTGTGTGTTGTTACTGAGTGTGCCTTTTCATCTCCTAATTTTTGAGCTTTCTAAAATTAATCAGCTCTCTCGGCAGTGAGTATGCTTTTCTGGGAGTCTGTGATACTAAGAGCTCGCAAAGCAATGATTACTATCATATGAAATTACAACCCTCCAATTCAAACCTACCCTATGAAGCAAAAAAGTATTCGTGAATACCTGTGATTATATTTCAATATTGATTTGCATTAAATACTTTGTCTTAGGAAAACCAGAAGATCACAAAATTCAAAAAGCAAATTTTCAGCTTCATGTCCTACAAGTTAGAATTACTAACTACACAGTAATTCTAACTAGTGCCTTTTATTTATTTATTTTTTTAAAAATTTTATTTTTTTTGTTTTGTTTTTTGGCAGAACCGGGGCTTGAACTCAGACCCTTGCGCTTGCCATGGAAGCGCTTATTCCACTGAGCCATCTCCCCAGCCCCTGTGCCTTTTAATATTATTAGAAAATATAAAAATATCTGTAAAACCAAATTAATGAACAGAACTATTGCTAAAATCTCATAACAATGGGACACCTACCCTCAGAATACTAGCAGGAGATGCCTGATGTTTTAATTGAATATAATTGTCCTCAGTGAAAACTTTGTGAAGAACTTTTTACCCATATCCTCAATTTTAAAAACTATTCTCCTTTTTTTTCAGAACTGGGGATTGAACTCAGACCCTTGCGCTTGCCAGGGAAGCGCTTATTCCA
>NDGM011059778.1:0-10668 GCA_002564305.1 Octomys mimax
CCTCTCTTACACAAGATAGGTTTATTGATGCTGTCCCATAGCTCTTCTTCATTATTTTTTACCTTTCTTCCTTTGATTGGAAAATTTCAAATGTCCTGTCTATAGTCCCTTAACTCTTTCTCCAACTTGATCAATCTAGGTATAAAGGTTATAGTTGCATGTTTTATTTTATTTTAAATCATTTTATTTATTTGGTACAGAGTCTCACTACGAAGCTCAGACTCTTAGTGATCCTCCTATCTCAGCCTGCCTGACACTTGGATTATAGGTATGTGCCACCACAGCCAGTTTCAGTGGTGGGCACAGTGCACCCAGGCAGCATGCAGTACAGGAGATTGAACCCAGGTCCTTGCACTTGCCAGGCAGGTGCTTAGACTGCTGAGCTATCTCCCCAGTGTTACAGTCACATTTTTAGCTTCATCATGGTATTGTCCATCTTCAGGAATTCAACTTATTTCTAAATGTTTATATCAAATTCCTCCTTTATTCCTGGATTACTTTCCAAGTCTTATCTTTCAATTCAAGTAGTTTTGAAGTTCACTCAACTTTTGAGAGATCAGTTTTTAAAAAGTCTTTTGCTCTCATTTCATGTCTCCCTTTGTTTAGCATCCATTGTTGATAGTTTGTTAGTGCTTTGCTTGTTTGTTTGCCTGTGTCATTACTGCTTACCTTTTGTAACCTTTGTGTGCTTGTAGTAGCATTTCTTCATTTCTGGAGACAACCATCTTGTATGGATTTTATTTGAATACCTACTTTTGTATAGACTAAATGGCAATGACCCTGGGCAAACGGAACTTACTTTCAGATTCTCTGAATTGTTGGGCTGCCACCCATACTCGGAATTCATGGAGGGCAGCTTCCTGGGCTCTGCTATGTGAGGAGAATACTGGCTGAGCTCCACAACTCTTCTAAGATTCAGAATGGACATGAAAATCCTCCCTCACCCTGCTGGGAGGTGGGGTGCACTCCTTGCCTACAATGTACCACGATGTGAGTCCAGCAGTTGGACAGGTTCACAGAAGAGGCCTCGTAGCTACATGGATCAGAAAGGAAAGACCAATTTCCATACTGAGGAGAAATGTACAGCAAGGATTTCCCTCCTCCCTGGGTGGAGTATAGGGCAGATCATGAAGCAACTACTTCTTGGTGTTAGAGAAGCAGAGCGTGCTTGTTCTGAAAATGCCCTAAGCCTCTGCTGTGGGAAAGAAGCAGGCAGCCTTGTTCAAGTGGCTTAGTAAATATTTCAACAGTTCATCATGTGGCTGAAGCCAAGCCTTTCAGGGAAGAAGGTTTTTTCTTAGTTTGAATCTAGAAGCACAATGGGTATTTCCGTCACCTGGCTATGTCATCTCTGTTCTGCAAATGATCTTTCTTCTTGGGCTCTTGTGTGTTTGGCAAGCTTCTGAATCACAAGCTGCCCACAATGTGACTTCAATGTGTGGATGGGTGCAGAAGCTTTGTTGTAGGAGACTACAGACAAGTGATTTCCTGTCCTACTATCTTGCTCTTCACTCTGCTCGTCAGATTTTGTTAAAAGTTATACTGAATTTATGGATTACTGTATTTGAGACATTTCCATACTTTTAAGACTTTTGATTTGTAGCCAAAGATGTTTTTGTTTTATTGATATCTTTTAGTCCTTTTTTGTGTGTATGACTTCCATAGTTACCCCCTCTCCCTGCTGGGGGCAAGATAATAATGAGGGGGAATTTAAATAAAATAACTTATAGTTAGAACTGTGCTTCCACAATTGATAACTTGATTCAGTTGTGTACAAAAACTCTACACTTTAATCTCTCAAATGACTTTATATTGTTACTGTCACAATGTACATTTATTCATATTATGTAACTCATCATATTTTGACTATTATTATTTGTGGTACTAGGGATTGAACTCAGGGATACTCTACCATTAAGCTACCTCCCTACCCTTCTTTATTTTTGAGACAGAATCTCACTAAGTTGTCTAGGCTTGGCTCAAACTTGAAATCCTACTATCTCAGCATCCTGAGTAGTTGGGCTTATTGGAATGTGCCACTATGCCAGCAATATTTATTTTCGCAATTTTGTTTCTATGTGTTATGAGAACTAGCAGTGATTTATCTACACCTGTCACAGAAATACAGTCCTCAGCATTTACCTTTGGTGTAGATATTTACCTATGCCAAAGAATTATACACTTTTAAAAATACTATTTTGTTGCAGTTCAGTGCCCTTTCATTTGAATTTTATGAACTTCGTTTTGATTCTTTTATGACAGGTCTAGTTGCGAAGAGTTCCTTCAGATTTTGTTTGTATGGAAGGTTTTTACATCTCCATTTTGAAAGTCAGTTTGCTGGGCATAGTATTCATGGTTAGTCATATTTTTCTTTCCACGTTTGAAATGTATCATCCCACTGCCTTCTGGCCTGAAGAGTTTCTGCTAAACATTCCACTGATGATCCATGCAAATGTCTTTGTGTACAACAAGTTTTGCTACACTTGATGTTTTTAAACTTCTCTGTCTTTTACTTTGATCATGATGTACATCGATAAGAATCACTTAGTGACATCTTTTTGATGTTTTGAGCTTCTTTTATGTGATTTTCTATTTCCTTCTTTAGATTTGGCAAGTGTTCAGTCATTATATGAGTAATCTTTCTGGTCCTTGCTCAATCTCTTCTTTCTATAATTGACATAATTCATATACCGGTCTACTTGGTAATGTCCCATAAATTCTATATTTTCTTGATTCTTTTAATTTTTTGTTTGTTTGCTTCTCTGGCAGAATTGCATCCATAGGCCTCTCTTCAAGATTGACAGTATCTTCTTCTGCTTGATCTAGTCCATTGCTGAAAAACTGTAGTGAATTTTTCAGTTTGGTTACTGTGTTCTTCACCTCCATAATTTCTTTTCAGTACTTTTTCATATTTTCTAGCTTTTTTTTCAGGAAATGTTCTTTTTTATGTATTTGGTACCGGGTCTCACTATGAGCTCAGATGCATAGTGATCCTCCTGTTTTCAGTCTCTCCAGCGCTGGGATTATAGGCACACACCACCACGCCCAGTTTTGGTTGGCTGGCTCCGTGCACCCAGGGGTGGGGGCAGAGCAGCATGAGGTGCCCAGGATCAACCAAGTCCCTGCACTTGCCTGCACAGGTGCTTAGTCAGGTGCTTGAAATATCTTGCCTGCCTCAGATTACCATTTTGTCCATGTATTGTTCTCTCCACCTTAGTGGACAATTTTATTAGATTGTCTTTTAATTTTCCATCAGGTAACATAAAACTCCACTTCACTGGCATCTGCTTTGGGAAATCTTATTCTCTCATTCCTTCTTTGTATAATATTTAGCTAGTTCTTCATTTTTTTATTTTTTGCATTTTCTTAGAAATAAAGTAATAGCCTCTTGTAGTCTTCACAAGTTGGCCTCATACAAGAGAAGACTATACAAATTAGCCCAGGCAACCTTTTTCAACTCTTTGTCTTTTCCAAATCTATTTCTCATGGAGTTTCAGGAAGATGTGGGTTTTACCTGTTTGTTGTACATAAAGAAAGAGTGAGGGGACTATAGCAATTGCCATCCCAACTGTTATGGTTTGTATGTAGGCTGTTCCCAAAGCCTCATGTGGTCATAGACAGAGCTTTTTAGAAGACAACTGGGTTTGGGGACTTTGTAGCTGACTTGCTGTTAGAGGTAGATTTTCCTCCGAAGAGATAAGTCACTCTGAGTGTGATCTAGAAGGGAATAGCTGCTTTCTCAGCTCTTTCTTTTACCTCTTTCTGTTTCCCAAGATGTGAGCAAGTTTTCTCTACCAGAGCCTTCTTCCATGCCATTTCTGACTGGACCTGCCACACCACAGTGTAGTGACAGAAAGTTCTAAATCGTGAGTCCAAATATCTATCCATCTGTGTGTTGCATGCATTGTGCATGTTGTTTCAGTGATGAGGAACTTGACTCAGACACCATCCCGCTTTCCTTATTAACTTCCTGGTGGTTAAATTATAGAGGAGCCGTCAGAGGACTGAGACTAGTTTTTGGGAAGACACTAGTTTTTGGGAAGCCCCAGAGAAGTTGGGCTTCTAGTACACAGGTCAGCTCTATCCTGCCTCAGGATCAAGCTGCCAGTTGGAGTTTTCTATCTGCCTGCTGTGTTGAATAAGAGGGTGTGGTCTGTAGCACCCACTAGCTCAAGCTGCTACCTCTCTCCTGCCACTGGACAGCTAACCTATGCAGGACCCACCTGAGCTCTTGGAATGGTGAGACAGAAGAAAGTCCCCCTGTGGGAAATCGTTGGAATGTTAGGGCACCGTGTATTCAAACTAATCTAATATTTGAGTGTATGTTTCTGCAGGTTTTCCTTCCTAAGCAGCTGAGTCACAGAAAAGGCCATCAGGAATTCACACTGTGGTAATTCTAAACCAGGAACCACGAAGTAATGATACACACATTGAGAAGAACATTCTACATGCTTAAACTACTGGAAAATGGATTGAGATTTTATCATGGAAAATGACCTTCAGCTAGGAGTGGTGTGTAGCAGGAAACTGGCAAATAGTCACAGGGAATATTTATCTTGAATTCATTTCAGACCACAAATATGTATTGGGATGTCTACTGTGTGCCAGACACTAGGACTATGACAGCAGATAGATCACATCAGTCCCTCAGCCTGGCAGGGGAGAATGGCAAGTGGGCAGGCAGTGTCAACATAATGTAACAAGCATTTGCACTCAGCTCCTGCACAGCATGCCAGGGCTGTGCAAGCTCAGGAATATCTGTCCCATGTGTGGAGGTGGAATACAGGTAAAGGCTTCTAGGAGGAGATTATCTCCAGTCCAACTGAGGGAGGGCCAAGAAAGGAAAGGTTGGGTACCACAGAGACACAGATGGTGCCATTTGATTGGCCGAAACAAAGATCTAGAGTTCATAGAAAGAATGAAATTATGGAGAAACATTTGCTCAGTGTACTGGGCCTAGGTTATGATCATCTCAGAGTGCAGGGACCATCCAGGTGTGAAAATATGAAGAGCTGGTGGGACATGCTAAGGGATGTTGACCTGAGAAGCCATAGAAATGGTTGCAGATAGATGTGGATTGAGGCTGGTTTTGGAAAATCCAAGCCATGAGGGTGGGGGCTAGTACGTAAGAATGGAAAAGACCCTCAGCAAGAAGGTGACAGAGGAGAACTGAGGTCAGGTAAGTGGAGTAGAAGAAAGTACCAATTTTAAAGCATCCCTAATATTGTTAAACTACCTGGTGAACCTCAGTCAGTCTTTTACCTAAAGGTTCAGTAAACCCCTAAGATTTTGCCACAAAATGTTCTCCAAGAACAAGTGAACAGTCCATGATATACCAGTGTAGTGAGATTTTAACACTGAGGCATTTACAGTGTACAAGAAACCAGACTTGGCACTTCTGGTTTAGTGTTTCTCTGATAGCTGCTGCTCTTGGGCTGCAAGGTCAGCCTCCTTTCTTCCAGAATTTTGGGGAAATGTCAGTTCCTCGTTGTTTGCTTTCCATTTTCTTTGTCTTTAATGTAGCATACATAAAATTTCATTCACCCCGATTTCATCCACATAACTCTTTTTGTTGCCATGGCGATCAGCTCCGATTCACTCCCGTTCTGGCCATTGGGTTTCTGTACTCTCTTTCCTTTGAACAGATAAGCTGCCTTTACATTTATTTCACGTGGATGCCGAAAGTTGACCTCGTTCGAGACACAGCCAGGCTTATTCTTGAAGACAAGGCTGCAGTTATTTATTTCAGCGGATATCACGTCGATTTCTGCCTGTGCAATCAGTTTCTGATAAAAATTTCTTTTGGCTTTTCCCTACCTTGGCTATCAGGGCGGGAGCTTGGCAAGTCCTGAAATTCCAGGTGGACACAGGGGCTGGGGCATTGAGGCTGAGCTTCAACTATTACAGATGAAGGGAAAGAGGCCTGAGCCAAGGGAGAAGCTGCAAGCGGGGCACGCCACCCACTGCTCAGCTTCTAATTGACTGTCTATTCTCGGCATATTACTTCCATCTGAAAATGCACTTCCTTATCTCTAAAACCATGAGATGGTCTCGGCTAGAGAGGGGCTTTAAGTAAGAGAGAATGCAAGAAAAACAAAAGTAGAGCTGGGCTATCAGGGAACAGAGAATTATTTTTTGAGATTTTTCTTGTTTATCTTTCAATATTTATTTGTTTGTGTATTTATTGTCCTGGGAATTGAACTCAAGACATTGTGCTTTGTATAAATAACTGCAAAAAATCTGCAATTACGAGTGCTTCTTGTACTGTTTGATATCTGATCATTACACTCTTTCAAACAGAATGTGATTAGCTTAGCTCACCCCTGGCATTTTGTAGTTCGATATATGTAGTTTTTGGTTTGTTTGTTTGTTTCTTTTTGTGTGTGTGGTTACTGCCTCCATCAATTCTAGCCATGTCTTTTAGGTTTAGGACTGTAAGACCTAAAATCCTACCAGGCGGGCACATAGTTATTATCCTGGCACTTTTTATACATTCTAATCAATAAAATGTGAAGATGTAAGAGCACAGATATAAATATAGTAATTTATTTAGTAAGTATTGAGTAGCAATTCTGTGAAGGCCCTTAACCATAATAGACACCAAATAGAAAACAACAAATAGAAAAGGATCTCACTCATCCACAAGGAAGCTACAATGTAGTAACAGTCAAATATATGGAAGACTGATGTGTTTCAGTAATATAAATGGGGAATTTAGGGAGAAACATGCAGAAGGCTGCTCCCTCAGACACGATCATGATGGTGGCTGCCACAATCTGTGAAGATTTTCCAAAGAAATGAATGCACTCAGTGAAGAAAGAGGTGAGAGTAATTCAGGCCAGAGAAGGGGAGAAAGTGTAGAGATAAGAACGTGCAGACGTATGTGAGGCTAAAGCAGTGAAGAGTCCTTGAGCCTTTCCGCGTGGCCACTCATGGCTCTCCTGTTTTGCTGAGGTCATGGACTGATGCACTGCTCAGAATCCTATATGACTGTGAGCCGAAGGCAACTTGAAGTTACTTATGTTGAACAGTTGATTGTTTTGTTATAAGAGGTATGTCCTGTGGGGTAAGGGTAGGGACACAAGTGGCTCTCAGACAGTGAGCAAAAATAGGCACAAGACAAGAGCTTAAGTTATTTCTTTCTTGTGCTGCTATAGTTTCAAGGATTACCTACTTCATCCTTCATCATCCTGTTTGGATTGCTTTTCTACTCAAGATCCATGCTGGATACCAGTAATTCCAGATCATTCTAGCCAGCAGAGTCTGTACCCCGACATCCCTGAGGTGCCTGCAAGTCCATATATACCCGGGCAATAGTTTGAACAGCGTGCAGTACATCCAGCCTCTGCCTCTGGTCAGGCCAGCGATAACCAAGGTGATAGAGCAGCCACAGTGTCTCCTGGTGGATCGGAAGTTAGCAACAGGAGGGTGCATGAAGAGTGAGAACAGTGACCAGGGAACAGAGTTTCATCATGATGCTGAAAGATTGTGAGCAGCCTCTGAAGGATAAACAGGGGTGAAAGCATTTCAGATTATATTTCATTCTGAATCTAGTACATACTCATTTTAGTAAGTGCAAATAGTAAGGCTTATAAAAATTCAAAGCAAGCTTCCAGACCACCTTACTTTGTCCTCATTTTCATTCAATTACTTATCCATTCATGCATCAATCAACAAATATTAAAAGACTACACAAAATATATAAGGTAACATGCTGGGCATAGCAAACACCAAGCACTAGCCCAACACATTGCTGTCTTAACCTTGGGGCCTGTCAGGCCAGCAGTTCCTGCCGTGGGTGTAGCCTCTGTGCACTCACCCTCTTCCGAGTAGCTCATGTTATAAAAAGAATTATGCTTCACCATGAGTGTTGGAGGGAATGGACGTTCAAACCATTCATTCTGCCATCAGCACCTCAACAGCAGCACATTTGTGACTTAGGAAATGTATTTTTGGGGGCCGGGGAGATGGCTCAGTAGAATACGCACTTGCCTGGCAAGCACAAGGGACTGAGTTCAATCCCTGGTTACACACACACACACACACACACACACACACACACACACATACACACACACACAAAGTATTTTTCTTTTCAATCTAGTAGCCCCAGACTTTGCCATCCTTCCAACATGAAGTCAAAAGTTTTAAGTCCAGAGTCTCAGTAGAATCTGACATGGCTAAGACGGAAAGTGTGTTTATTGGGAGGCACGTTCCCTTCTAAGTAACAGCTCCTGAAGTCAAACAAGGTCTCTCTTCCCAAAATACACAGATAGAACAGTTCTGCAGCAGACATTCCTGTTCTAAAGAGCAACAGAGGAAAGCAGAGTGGCACTTCTCAATGAAGTCTGGGGTCCGACATAGTGAACAACATTAAATCTCAAAACTCTAGAATAATCTTCCTATACTTTGTCCTGCCTTCTGGAGGGAATGTGAGGGATGATCCAGCCCCAAGGCCTCAGGCAGGGACACCCTATTTGGCCCACGTAACAGCTTTCATAGAATGGAATCTCACACTTGCAAGTTTTCAGGCTGGTGTTTCCATCTAGTGATCTTGCAGTTCTAGGAATTCAAACATTGTCTCCCCCATCCATATTTACCCTACTGGAGCTACAGAAGTCCACCCCCATGATGGGTCTTTATAGCATCCTTCAGAATCATGAGATGGTAGCCACTGAGTCTTATATAGTATGAGGCTTCCGAACGGCTACCATGTGGATGCTGCCGATTTCTACAGCTTGTGTCTTCTGGAGTGGAGGCCAGAGCCACAATTGCACCTATGGGCACTGTAGCTGGAACAGCTGGGAGGAGAGGAACTATGATCCTGTGCTGAGAGTAGCTGCTTGAGGCCACTCAGGGTAGTGAAAAGTGAATTCCTGCCTCTGCTGGGAGCTAGCTTGGTTGGTCTAGTATCTTGAAAACTAAATGGTAATATTCAATGATGTTCATATGCCTGGACAAGAACCCAAGGAGATGCTCTTGACATTCTGGAGTTTCTCTGCTCTATCTGGTGCTAAAGATCGTAACTCAGACTACATTCTTCATCTAGGCATTACACTGAGATTGACTGTCTGCTACTACTCTCTAACCCACTGTGGGGTCTACCTAGCTCTGCCTAAAAAGATCCAATGACAGACACTGGCTCATAGACCCATGATGTTCTTTGTACCTATGAGTTATGTGGACACCTGCTGCTATTTTCTGTTCCCCAGCTGATTCTCATCACTTACAGTAGTGTATGTCTCTAAGAGCGCTGTGAACACTAAATTAGGGACTATGCAAGAAAGACTTGGCCTTACAGAGTTAGGTCATGTAAGCCTCTGGTCACAGCACTTTTGTTTACTGATCAGCACCTAACCTTGTCTCTGGGCTGTTTCTGTTCAGTGATCATTATTCAATATGCGTTAACATTTGATACATGCCCAACAGTAATGCAGCTCATGTCTGAGTGAAGTTTATTTAACACACATATCTTTTTCTTGCTGAAGTGTATTATAGCCTTCTTGTGCTTAAGAATAGCATACAGGTCTCAGGCTCCTGTTTAGGGCACATCTAAACAACAAATTCACTAGCAGAAAAGAGAAGAGCTGGGACTATGCAGATTGTTAAAGCAGTCCCTGTTGACAGTATGGGAGCTGTGACAACAGGCCAGAGTGCCACCCTGTGTGATCTCAGCTGGCAACACGTATGTTGGGTGGAACTTCCTCAGTTTCCTGGGAATATCTGGTGAGAGATGGTTCTCGTGTCAAAAATACATTGTAATGAGTAAATGAGTTAGTAAACACAGAATCCTCAAATGCATTTTGGAGTCGAAGTAGTGCTAGAAGGAGGCTAGTCCTGTCTCAACCTTTGCACTTCACCATGCCCTCTCCTGTGATCCTGCCCTTCAGAGAAGCCTCCTTTTGGATTTTTAATAGAAAACTGATCATAAGAAACTTCTGTTTCCAGATTTCCCCCCAGATTTCCCCATATTTCCAATTCTCTCTTCTTTGGACCTTCTCCCCATTTGTTCAGCTCCTTGCTAGCCAAATAGTTCTCTGTTGCTTCTACAGTCTTGATCAGGCCCTGTGGTCTGTCTCTTCTACCTAGTTTTGGAGTTTGCTTATCTGTTCCTTGTCTCAGAGATCACAACAGGCACAAGTTCTGGGAAGCATGATGTACAAAGACAAATATATGGATTTAATAAGTTTATATATTTTTTCATCCTGAAGATTCTTTTGTATAGATCAGGGATTGACAAACTCTGAACCATGAGCATAGTTTTTGTAAACAGAGTTTGATTGTGATGCGTGGGAATCTATTTACTTACATGTTGCACACTGAATAGATGTGGTGGAGATGGTATGGGCTTAACACTTAAAATAGTTGCTCTTTAACTTCTTTGTAGAAAATGCCTGAAAACCCTTGCCCTAGATACAGTAGCAATTTTAATTAGTGATTCATAGGTAGGATTTTAGGTTTCTTGTTGAGGTTACTGAATTTGCAATTTGACTCTCAAAATAATTTTTCAGTGGTTACTCCCTTTCATACTTAGCATATTTGTGATAGCAAATCCATAGGAGAAGAGCTAGGGTCATTACTACAGGATTGAAGAAAGCTTCTTTTGGGGGCTGGGGAGATAGCTCAGTAGAATAAGCACTTGCCTGGCAAGCGCAAGGTCCTGAGTTC